>JAMKCH010084729.1:0-67345 GCA_023653785.1 Ophioderma brevispina | reverse complement strand
TGAGGTGGCAGAAAGCAATGCTATTAATTGGCGGAATCTTTTGATACATTTAAGTCGGGCAACCTCCATGCATTAGCGGTATACCCCCACCACCCCGGGAAAGTATTGCCCTTAATTTCAAATCGCTCAAACCTAGTTGTTATTGTCCAATTGAAAGGCGATAATGAACTACCACAAAATAATGAATTCTCAATCGTAGTAAAATTTTTAAAAATGTCTAACATTTAAGAAAATAAAAATCAAGTGTGCAGGGCCTTATCAAAATTTTCCAACTAATTTGATAAAGTTTCTACCGTCAAGTAGAACTGGAATCAAGCGGTCTGTACTTTTTTGCTTCACGCAGACGTCAGAGATGCAGCGCAGCGTCAGAGCAGAGGGCGAGCGAGGAGCAGATGATCCGTTCGCAGCAAGAGGAAGCCATGAGGAGACGCCAAGACGAATCCGACTGCAGCAGGATTTGCGACGCAGGAACGTTGATGATTGAGCAACCGTGAGCAGGTAAGGGTAAGCATAAACAACCAAGGTGTCTTAGACTAACGACGGCTTTGAAAATGGCGTTATAAGGAAGAACAGGTAACCGCATTAATATTAAAACAATATACACTATAAAATAATATTGACCACATACGAGTGGTTCATAGAAAAAAACAATTAACCCTGGACCATGTGCAATTTAAAAAATGGCACTAGTGATAACATGTTATACGATACGGCCGGCCGTTTGCGTCATACATGCAATACACATTATGAAAGCATGTGGAACTGTGAACGGTGTATGAAACGCTACTGTGCCGTTCCGTATAGCATTCACAGTACCTATCCATTACGCTAGCGCACACTTCAATGGTTTTATGGTTAGTCTATTTCCGTTTTCCCATGAACCACTCCATATGTTAGTAATTTCACTCCATTTTTCTAAAGAGTATTTCACTCTTGAAAGCTAAATTCTCAAGAGTAAACTTAAAATCTGAAGAGTGAAATCGGTACCGAGTGTTGGGAGAACAGAAAGTGAAGAGTGATTCAACTCAACTTTTTTCAACAGAATGAAATACAACATCAATAGTATTTCACTATCGATATGGAGTGAGTGAATTGCTGAATTGTGTAGCATAATTGTTTTTATAGTGTATATTGTGTAAGTTATCTTGATACAGGTTCTCCTTGGTTAAATAGTCAAAATAAGGACATATATTGCTTGGCATGTGAGCGACCTGGATTATCAAATCATGATCAGATAGGCCAATTGAGAACAATTCTTGATGCTGCCAATGCCAAAATGAAGGTGCCGTATGATGAAAGAACAAAGAATATTTAAATCTATTTCTATATATTTAAAATCGGTTAAGAATGTGAGTGATTTTTTTTACAGCACTAATGCAGAGCAATACACAACACTAATGCAGAGAAATGTTATTAAATAAGTCTTTGTATGCATTTAGAGAATTCCGAAGGGGGAAAAATTCTGGCAAAAGGCAAGAGGAAATAATACACTGTTGTAACAAAGAGGAAAATATTTGTATATTTTTTTACATACCAGCAAAAACATCACTAAATTTGGAACCAAAATGCTGGCGTGTTGTATGAAATTCTGAATTGAACAAAGACCATGTTTAATGAAAGGTAGCCTATTCTAGTTCTACACAAGTTACTCCTATTATTCGGTTCAGTGGCGAAATGTGTATGATATGCTCCCAGTGACACAATTTTTAAGATGTCCTCCATTTGTGGGAGATCAACCTGATAACAACTTGCTCAAAGTCCCCTAAACGGGGACGTTGCAGTGTTTAGGACTTCCCGGTGTATTTGCTTTGCATAGTGTTGGTAATTGTTCAGCCATACAATAGCCGCATGGGGGGTTGATGAATAAAAAATGGGCCTAGCCTAAGGAAGTAAATATACGAGGGCCAGTCAAGTAAGACAAGTTAAATATTCTTGACTTTTCACAGACATGCGGAGGCCTACATGGATTGCAGGCGGAGGTAAGACTCGACTAACGTGTACCTGGGTGGTTGAACTTGATGGAATTAGAATATCGGCAGATTTCAGGCCAAAAGTTCACCGCTCCCTTGTCTGCTTGTGTAGTTTGTTGTTACCTTTTACTCTTTGAATTGTTTCGCAGTATAACACTACAACTTGCGTCGTCTTAACCTTCCACTGACCAAGATGAGAGTACAGGTAAAACCAATTGGAACTTGGCCAAAACAACTCATGCCGGGTACTTATGCATTTGTGGGAATCGAATGTGTCTAAAATTTAATCAATATTTAGTCAGCCAAACTATTTATTATGGGTATTATCAAGAAATCAATGCTGGAGCGGCGGTATTTTGCCCTGGAATTGTACGGTCAAGGAATGAGGTACAGTACAGAGACTAAAATGATAACTGCTATGTATAATTCCAGATTATTTGGACCACAGCTGCTTGCTTTGTGGAGGGGGGTGTGGGAGAGCTAATTTGGTGTATTCAAAATAATTTGTAAAAAACGATCATTGAATGTATTGGCTACGCCACAGTTAAAGGTAGAAGACATGTTCATGGGGTAATATTTGTGCTTTTTGTGTGATGGCATCGGTTCCTCCTGGCTCATTCAGTGAACTGCTGGATGAGAGAAAAATAAAATGTAAATTGATGGTTGCCGGCTCCAAAAAATCATTTTAAGTTCTAAAAAAAAAGTTTTAAAATTTTGGTGCTTCAAGATGGAACAAGAAAAGCATTTGGTTAATAGACCCTATGCAATGGGCATCATAACCACTGCTTACCATGCAATGGTGAGAATATCTTGAGTATAACGGGACATTCGTACTCTAAACAGTAAATTAGGATTTGAAACAGGTGCATGCCAATGGGAATTACTTGCTGCAGGACCCGATGCCTATTCCAGGGGTGCCAACTTTTTTGAACAGGGGCCACATCGATTGAATCCAGGACTAGTGTGGGCCGCACGTAATCGGGGGGAGGGGGGTTGTTTGTGACATTGCCTACGGGAGTCTCAAAGTAGGAACCCATGTCTATACCATTTTTGCTTGAAAAGGGGGACCCATAGACTACACAGAGAGCAGATTTTGAGTGACCCATTTCGTTTTTCATTTTTCCGAGAAATTGTTGACCCTTTAAGCAAATTTGAAATATTTTGGTTTCATTGAGGAATGGACTATTACCACAATTTCAGAAAATGGTTTTAGATTGATGAAATTGGACATAATCAAATACATTTATCAAATTATTTCAGATATTTACAAATTTAATTTTCCTGGGAAGTACCATGCGGGCCGCGTGAGAGCTCTTAGCGGGCAGCAGGTGGACACCTCCGGGCCTATTGCAGGGGGGTCTATGGCATGTTATTTTGAGAATTGCGTGGAAGTAGTAGATTACCAAAGGTAAATGCATTGGACATGGACCTAGTCCAAACTTAACATTTGGGGGAGATTGACGCTATAAATCATTTAAGACGTGACCACCTTCTTTTCATTGACAGCAGTTACGTCACTTAATGCTATCTGTTATCGTTTGCAGCCCAAGTTACTCACGAAACTTGATTTCCTATTTGCCCTCTTTTTCAGGATTATTTGTAAGTGGGTATCTGTTTACACAACTCATTAACCATCTCTATGACTTTTGTGTCGCATACCAAGTCTTTTTGTCTAAAGCCTGCATTGGAGAAAAATTGTATAGAAGGCCTACCTCTTTAGGTTTGTTTTGATCAAAAGTGGATGTAATGAACAGTAAAGTGTACAGGTGAAGGTCTGTTTCAAGATGATTGATGATTCATGACCACAAGCACAAGAAACACCTGCTAGCGTAATCTGCAGTGGTCGCATTTGGTCCTAGGAAATCATGTAAGAATTGCTCTGTTCCAATCCCCCAAATTACTGATTGTATCGCAGGGTATGGGTTCCGGAGGGCCTCCATCTCTCATGTCAGGAGGTAGTAGCTCCGGTTTGGGAGGCGGTAACGGAAATGGAGGACCAGGCAATAACCAGGGATCCAGTAGCCAAGGAATGGGTTCTTCTCCAGGACAAGGATTCCAACAGGTATGTGAAAAGCAAACCCTTGCGGCGGTGTTCTCAACCATCATGTTTCTACTTTAATAAGTCACATAATTTCATTTCTCAACATCGATCAAATGTCAGCGATGCAAGATGCTCTAAGTTGTCTAGATCTGTTGTCTTATGAAATTATACAAAAAAAAAAATCTCCTACTCGCACTTTTTGTGTCGCCTGCCCTAAGGCAGAAGACCATGGGATCACTTTGACCACTGTTGTTGTCTGTTGAGGTCTGTTGTCGGTTGTTGTCTGTTGTGAAAAGGGTTAACATTTGCCTGTAATATCCTCATACTTTGATGGATTTAAAACCAAACTGGGGTCACAGGTGCAACATGGCATCCCCCATTTGTTGATGAGGTCAAAGGTCACATGCCAAGGTCAAAGGTCACATGCCAAGGTCAAAGGTCATGTGAGGTCAAGTTGTAAAATAGGCTGAAAATGTAAAATTGACCTCATTTGAAAAGTTAGTTTAATTGGAACCAAAATTGGTTTATGGAGTTTACATGCAAACCCTCATTTGAGGTTCAGGGTCACATATCAAGGTCAAAGGTCATGCTAGGCCTATCATTCACTAACCGCGACGGCAGGCGACACAAGCGGTCCGAGGACCGATGTATTTTTTGATTATGAAGGAATATTTTTCCTTAATTTTGATACTTGATAATTGATCTCTTTGAATTGCCTTCAATTATGACTAAGCTAAGTGCATTTTCCAAGGACATGGTTATTTAAATGTGTGTGCATAAATTTTTCATTCTGGATCTTTATAAAATGCAGGTTAGAACCAATATTTTTTTTTAGTAAACCGATATTCATACTGTCTGGAGAGCTTGTGGAGTTGTTTGGACAAATGATTGCATTCAAGATGCTATTCTGGGAGGATAATGCCTTTTGAAATAACCTAGCTAAATGTTCACATTGTCTTCAGGGCATAATATGACCTGTTCGGGTTTTTTTTTCGGGTTTTTTTTTTTAAGGTTCATCGCTAAGAAAAGCAATAAAGCATGCACTCTTTTGGAGTACCTGTGGAAGTAGTCTTAGGCTTGTATTGTTCGTAGTAGACAGTGGGAACCATTTTGAATTTCCTAGAACCATGTGTTAACCGAATATTAAGCAGATTGACTAAGCTTTAAAAGATTTGAGTTCGCTTAAACCCATACGTTTTAATTCCCGCAAACAATTCATATACCCCATTTCTATTGTGCCTAGATCTTAATGCTCTTAAACCAGGGGTTGAACATTCGCTTCAATATTTGCAGACATTTATATAAAGTTTATCTCGATGCTCTTGAAATGTTATGCTGTGTTTTGGGTCATGCTTCTGAAATTTGATGTGGAAATGTGAGTTAGCTTAGGGATGTGGAGGTTGGGAGAATAAAAAATTGACAGGCGTAATACCAGGGTTCCCTTTTGGTCGTTTAGTGTTTGGCGTAACACACTAAAAAGCAAAAGGGGTGGGTCGATTTTTATTTTTGTTTTGTTCGTTTTGATTAATGCGACTTCTTAAACTTGCAGGTTTGCAGGTTTTGCCGTATTTGAAGTCAATAACTCAATTTTGTCATGGAATTGAAATGTTATGTTTCTTGCTTATGCTCCTTTTTTTTTTGACATAGTAAAATACTTGGAAATTGCTGATTTGGTTAGGTGAGGGAGGTTTGAGAACCAAAATTTTGACAGGTTTAATACAGTTTTTCCACTTTGGTCTATGAGAAAATGATTGGCATAACAAGCTAAAAAAACAAATGGGGGGGTGCTATTTGTTCATTTGAAAATGCCTTTGAGGAAGTATTAATCTTTACCGTAAAAAATATAATCTGGGAAAAGAGCCAAAAACTTTTTTACTTGCTTGTGGGTGGAGACTATGGTCAGGTTGGGCCTACCAGCAATTATTTTTGGCTTTTGTTGTAAAAACACATTGGGAATGAAAAGGATTTCCATGCTGGAAATTGACAATTGACCAAAAACACACAAAAAATTAAATTTTCACATCAAAGTAAAATACACCTTGAAAAAGATGAGAAGACTTGGGTGAGAAACTCTGGGAATCTTCTTTGTAGATAATAGTTGAATGTTCAACTCGAAAACTACCTGTTAACTGGAATTTTGTAGTTACTTTGTGCATGCTCAGTTTCCGTAGACAAACATTTAACCTCCTAGGCACTACCTGCTTATCTCTCGACATCTAAGCACTATTTTGATTGGTTACTTAGAGGGCTATCTCATGTTGTGTCCTGTAATGAGCCAATTAGACTGACTGTATTATAGGTGGTAGTGCCCAGGGAGTTAACATCACCAGGTCTCTGTTCTTGTAGCCTGAAAGCATTGGTGAAATAATTGACTGTTCCTCAAGAGATTTAACTCTTCATACTTATTGTACATTTTCCCATTTTTGAAATATATAGCAGAAGTCTGAAATTGGATGGCAAGAAGACGATGACAGGTGTAAGAATATCCCATCTGTGGGTTATCTTTGATTAAGTTTGTGATTTAAAAGCTTTGTCAGGATACTAATTCTAACACTGGTGATCAACTGACATGAAATTGTAGGCCAAGTACTAACTAGCTGTAGAATTCTGAGTTGATAAACAGGTCCATAATGAACATTATGAAGAAACTTGTGTATAAATTTGTGCCTTTTCATTTGGGCACACCATATGAGCTTCAGTTGTGACACATGACCTTCATACTTGTTACTCACCAATAGGTTGGTCAGTCTTTCATACGGGATTTGTTTCATTAAAATGGACGATCACGTAGAGGTACACTTATCTATAGGCGCATTTTGTGATCTTGGCACCGTTTCATTTATGGTTCACTAAGAAACGCCAAGGTCGATTTGATTTTTTCCCCCACCAGATTATGCGCAACTGATATTTAGGCAATTACAAATAATTAGGCGTTAAAAACATGGCGCGCAAAAAACAAAATTCTGGGTCCACATAAACCCCCCCTTATGCACTTCGTGTTAGTGCAGGCTCACGATTTGGATTTGAAATGGGAGCTTTGCCGATATAAGCCACTACACATTTTGATTTGCCCTGCTGCATGCCTGAGTTTAATCCATGCTTTGAACTTTACTACAAAGCTTCATTATTTTTGTCCTGCCTGAACTGTTCTTAAAGAGATGTAGTAATCACTTCTGTAGTTTCTCTAAAATGCTTGTGACCGTTATTTCTAGATCATAATGCGTGTGGTGATGAGTCGGTGGGGAAAGTTTGTAAGTTCTACAGATTCATAAGGCATATAATGTAACCTGATGGGTGGAAGGAAGTGGGTACAACATGTATGAGTCTTGACCTTATCAGATTTGAGGCATTAAATATGCAGGTTAATTATTATGTGGATTTGCTGTATTGTCAAAATGGTACATCAGATATCAAATTCCTTAATAGTCAATATTCTATGGCAATTTTTTTGAGGTTACTGAACCTCAAAAATCAGGTCAAATAAGTGAAGCATGGTGCATTTAAAATATTCTGTCCACAACTTTGGTTCCTGGACCACAACTTGATGCATCACAGATGCACAAATAATACCGTAATATGATATTGATTTATTCCATAAGTTATAATGTAGAATTAAAACCAATGCTTGAGCAGCTTAACCTACCTGGTGTAGTGGTTAGGTGGGTTGCCACACTATCAAATCCCATCGCTGCCTTTTCCATAACTAAAACACCTTTTTAAAGTAGTACTAAAAATTAAAACATATCAGGAATAAAGAGTAACTGCCATATGAGTGTTCCAGGGAGCTTTGTTGTCCTGGAATAAGTTGCGGACAGAATGTTAAATGCAAATGTGATTATGGAATTAACACTTGCACTTGTGCCACCATTAAGCTGTCATTATTGATAAGCCCGATTACTGTAAAAGTGATAATTTCCGCGCGTGTAATTTTTCGCGTTTCTGTAATTTTTAACATTTTTGCTTGTTTTTAAATTCGCTCTTTTCAGCTATCCTACATAGACCTACACACAAAATAAACATTTTCACAAGTTTTTAATTTTGCGCTAGCTCAGAAGTGCGCGAAAATTAATGTAGCGCGAACATTTCCACTTTTACAGTAATGTCAAAGCAGCCAAATGAAATATATCAACATAAAAAAGGTACAGCACAAGGAAAACAAGCATCCAGAAGGAAATTTCCAAGGCCCAAAAAAGTTTGTGCTTATGTGGCATCACTTTTGCCCCAGCCCTAAGAAATGAGCCATAATTTTCAGCTCTTTAAGTTGTCAGAAAATAAGTGGCCCTCAAAGCAGCCAAAAAAGCGAGTTAAAAATGGAATATCTGCATGTCACCTTTCAGATTTAAGAAAAAAGTAGTTTTGGCCAAATGTATGCGGCCGCATGTTTGAATTCTTCCCCCAAACAGGGTGGCAGTGTTACAGTTGTCATCGTGACATTGCGTTTTTAGACATCTTTCAAAAGATATTGCAATGGTTTTTATATCGTTTTGAAGTTAAAATATTGGGCTATACTGCACGAACAAACTTTTACCGGACACTCAACAATTTTTATAAAGGAGTCTAGGTTTGCCGCCGGGAACCGCAACTCCATTGCGATACACACGTCAAAGAATTCTGAAACCACCAACAAATCGAGGAAAAAAAAAAAAAAAAAAAAGTTTCATTAAAATGGACGATCACGTAGAGGTACACTTATCTATAGGCGCATTTTGTGATCTTGGCACCGTTTCATTTATGGTTCACTAAGAAACGCCAAGGTCGATTTGATTTTTTTCCCACCAGATTATGCGCAACTGATATTTAGGCAATTACAAATAATTAAGCGTTATAACATGGCACGCAAAAAAACAAAATTCTGGGTCCACATAGATCCCCCTTATGCACTTAGTGTTAGTGCAAGCTCATGATTTGGATTTGAAATGGGAGCTTTGCCGATATAAGCCACTACACATTTTGATTTGCCTTGCTGCATGCCTGAGTTTAATCCATGCTTTGAACTTTACTACAAAGCTTCATCATTTTTGTCCTGCCTGAACTGTTCTTAAAGAGATGTAGTAATCACTTCTGTAGTTTCTCTAAAATGCTTGCGACAGTTATTTCTAGATCATAATGCGTGTGGTGATGAGTCGGTGGGGAAAGTTTGTAAGTTCTACAGATTCATAAGGCATATAATGTAACCTGATGGGTGGAAGGAAGTGGGTACGACATGTATGAGTCTTGACCTTATCAGATTTGAGGCATAAAATATGCAGGTTAATTATTATGTGGATTTGCTGTATTGTCAAAATGGTACATCAGATATCAAATTCCTTAATAGGCAATATTCTATGGCAATTTTTTTTAGGTTACTGAACCTCAAAAATCAGGTCAAATAAGTGAAGCGTGGCACATTTAAAATATTCTGTCCACAACTTGGGTTCCTGGACCACAACTTGATGCATCACAGATGCACAAATAATACCGTAATATGATATTGATTTATTCCATAAGTTATAATGTAGAATTAAAACCAATGCTTGAGCAGCTTAACCTACCTGGTGTAGTGGTTAGGTGGGTTGCCACACTATCAAATCCCATTGCTGCCTGTTCATAACTAAAACACTTTGTAAAGAAGTACTAAAATAAACTCAGAAATAAAGAGTATAATGCCAATGAGTGTTCCAGGGAGCTTGTGGTCCTGGAATAATTGCGGGACAGATATGGTAATTGCAAATGTGATTATGGAATTAACACTTGCAACTTGTGCACCATTAAGCTTTGTCAGTATTGATAAGCCAGTTACTGTAAAAGTGATAATTTACGCGCGTGATAATTTTTCGCATTGTTTATGTAATTTTAAAATTTTTGCTTGTTTTTAAATTCGCTCTTTTAAGCTATCCTACATAGACTACACACCAAAATAAAAATTTTCACGAGTTTTAATTTTGCGCTAGCTCGAAGTGCGCGAAAAAGCGCGAAAATTTAATTGTAGCGCAAAAAACAAAAATTTCCACTTTTACCGTAATGTCAAAGCAGCCGAATGAAATATGCAAACATAAAAAGGTCCAGACAGGACAAGGAAGGAACACAAGCATCCAGAAGGAAGAAAAGTTCCAAGGCCCAAAACAGTTTTGCTTAGTGTGGCATCACTTTTGCCCCAGCCCTAAGCAATGAGCCATAAAAGTTTCAGCTCTTTCAGTTGTCAAGAAAATAATGGCTCCTCAAAGCCGCCAAAAAAAGCGATGTTGTTATTTAAATTTTAAAAAATGAAATATTGCATTGGTCACCTTCAGATTTTCGAAAAAAGTAGTACAGTTGTTTTGGCCAAAATGTATTGCGGCCGCATTGTTGATTTCCACCAAACAGAGGTGGCGGTGTTTGTTTACAGTTGTCCTCGTGACCATGCGTTTTTAGACATTCTTCCAAAAGATATTGCAATGGTTTTTATATCGTTTAAGTTAAAATATTGGCCGATACTGGAGGAAGGAGTTTGGTTAAGGTATATTAAGGTATATTCAAAACAGTTAAATGTTACTTGCGTGGACAAGTGAGGGTTGGTGCAGCAGCTTGCAAGCTAACCTTGTTACAAACTATGGAAATTCAGTTGCATTGTTTTACGTTTACGTAGTAATTTAAAAAACAACCCCCAAAAAAAAATTACTGTATATATTCACATCATACACTAATTATACTTTGTTCATCACCTAATGGGCCATAAAATTATTCGGCTTTTGTTTATCGCGCGTGAAAGTAAAGTAATTGTTTTAGGCGTGCGTTTCTGGACCCAATCGATGCGTCATGCTTGTCATACAATGCGCGGGCTGCTGTAGTTGTTGCCTTGCATTTCCAACCTGGTTTATATCAATTAACATGTGAAGAGTCTTGCTATTTGGTGATGAACAAAGTATAGTAGAAGTCCACTCCTAAATAGGAATTGTGAACATGACATTTTAGCAATTATTCAGTTGAAAATTTTATTGTATTCTATGTAAGCAGAACCCCATTAATTAACTATGTTGGAAAAGCTTTTATCCTCTGATCTGTGGTAAGAAATGGATAAAAATTGGGGTAGGGGTGGTATCAAAGGAAAAAGTCAAGACGTGGCGCCTTTTTGGGGGCATCAGCATGCTGGAGGACCACTTAAAGTCAGCCGGTCCACAATGGATTTAAGTACCTATGGATGGATGTTGATAGTGACCACCACGATCTGTTCAATGAATGACAGAGCGCGAAAGCCACAAAACTGTAAATTCAAGTTATTAAAATGCAACAGTAATTTAGATTAGAACCCGGGCATATTTTGATTCCTTAATTTCATTCAGAAAATGTATACCTCTACTAACCTAGGGGTAGAGTTCAAGAGACTACCTTGAGTACATTTATTCAAAGTACATTGACCCCTCCCCCTTGGGTCGAACAGGTTGAATGCTTGTACACGGGAGAATTGATGCTTGTGGCTACACTGAAGGACTATTGTGTTGTGTACAAAGTGAAGATTCTGGCAGTTGTATGGCAGTAAGCCTACTTTCTTTGACTGTTAACATATAAAGCTAAAAATGTGATGGCAGTCTTGTTTGGATATTTAAACTCGCAATCGAGGTAATTGTTCTTTTTGGTGCTTGGAGGCATGCTGGAGTGGTCAGAAGTTTTGGATTAGCTCTTGAATGTCAGCCATGCACTGCAATAGTCACAGCATTAAATCGCAATTATTTGCAAGTAGGGCTTAAATAAAGAAACTGTTCTCTCATCTACCTCGGATAGTTCAAGGAATAGGCCTAAATATATGCATATGTAGTAATGAATGTTGAAAATTCCCTGTGCAGTGAAACCAATTGCTAACTTGTGGTAAAAACTGCCAGTTTTAACTCATGATCGTTTGTAAACCAACAAAATAGTTTTATATCCCAAAGTTGAAAACGATGGTTAAAATTTGACCAACTCATTTTAATCCTTGAAAACTGAGTTTCTAAAAGAATGCCTTGGTGCCCTTTTAATTTAAAAATTGGGCAAATTGCCTTGCCCGCCCCAATTCTTATTTTGCAGTAATTTCAACTTACACATTTTCCGAGAAACATTTTTTTTTTCAATCGCAAAACATCGCCCTGGCACGTTAGAAGGGGATTTTTGTACCATAGCCAATCTGCCAGCACATCAGTGAGAATTTATTACCTTGGTCGGACCCAACACCTATAGATTATCCTCTCGCCCTATACCAACCCAGACTGAAGCTCATTGGTTAGAGGCGCCGTGCTAGTAATACGGAGGTCGCCGTTTCGAATCCGGCCAAGTGCACAGGGCTGTGGTCAACACTTTTGTGGTGCTGGCTCGCTCCGGAAAGATAAATAATATTATTTTATATTAGACTGGTTCAGTTTCAAAGCAACTATCGAGGCATTTTTGAGGTAAAAGCAATTGAAACAGTGTTTCTAAACGGAAATTTGATGCTGATTCAAAATCTTCTGGTCCCCCCAAGCTACTTTTTTAGGGAAGTGTGGCTAATTTGCATACTTCAAAATGGCCGCCATTTTAACAATTTTTTGTACGTAACTCAGATTTAAGGCTTGTAAAGCCTTCATTCTTTATGTCTACTACATGTTGTTCAGGCTCAGAGAACACAACTAGACCATCATATAGGTATTATGCATATATTGACCATTGAATTTGCAAAAATTTTCAAACGCGGCCATTTGGAATTTTTTTTCAATTAAACTGTGCAACAGACCTAATTCTATAAGATCATGGACACCATGAGTTGGGAGCAAAGTGTGTCACATGGCGTACTAACCAAAATTAACCGTTTTCACACTTAAATGAGAGTAATCACAGTTTTTTTTTGAGAAAGCTATAAACCTATATATTGTGTGTAAGAATCTAAAAATGAGGAAGACAATATGCACAAAATTTTTGTCTGTGCATATACAGGGTGTGTCACAAAGTTTCATTAAGGCTGGAAAAGTGAAATTTTGATTAACCCGTACAAAGTTTTTGTGCAGTCTCATTGTTACCACCTTCATTACATCATAGCTAAAACTGTTGTATAGGTCAAAATGAAATGCCACATAAATAACAAACAAAATGCGATGTTATTTATCTTAATACCATGGACCATGGGTTACAAAGCTATAAACCAAAAAAGGCAAAAGGGCCCGAATATCAAAAAATCCCTAGACTTAAACACATCCTCATTCGTATGACCTCATCCGTAGTTCCACCCTCTCAGCTTACCCCCGACATGACTCAACTCAAAAGTACGAAACTCAAAAAGTAAACTAGCACACAATTGAATCTTCTAATCTACCATATCAAAGCTAGATAAATTCCCCTTTAATGAATATAATCCAGCTGATATCTAACTTGGGTTCTAATGAGTACATAAAAACATTTTCAAAAAACATATTGGAAAAGTACCCACCATAGTTTTGTATACCCAACTCTGGCGCATGACCATAACTTAATGCTTCTAATTTTATTCCTGTGACCCTGAAAACTATGTTGACACAAGATGATTACAAGCCGTAACTCTTGATTATTTTACACCAAAATGTCAAAAGGCAGCCCATTTTGAATTTTTTAATTCATTAACTGTTAAGTTGACCTAATTCTATAACAATTATTAATTGTATTCCTTAACCATTAAACACATTTTGTATACACGAAGAATGAATTCATTACAAACCTTAAATCTTGATGTTTATGTACAAAGAAACGTTAAATGGCGGCCTTTTGAATTTATTATGCAAATTAGGCACAACTTCCTCCCCCCCTCTAAATAAGCTCCGGTGACCGGAAGATTTGAGAATCAGCAATAAAAGTTTCGCGTATAGAAACACCTGTTTCATTGCTTTTACCTCAAAAATGCCTTCGTCTTGCTATGGAAGCCTTTTTTGAGAAATGGAACCAGTATAGGTATCCGGTTTCCGGTGATCAAGGAAATCTTTGTATTGTAATTCGGTAAAATCCCCGGATGCAATACAATATTCTTTTTAATATTGTATCGCATCGGGCATTTTTAGCGAACGTCGACTGAGTTTTGTTTGCTCATGTGGTCAAGCACTCGCAAGTTGGACTACAACAAACACTGTTCAACACACGGTCGGGTTTTGAGTCAATGTCCTGGTATTTTAATTAATAATATATTGAATGGCTTTTTTTCGTATGATACAGAATATATTGCACTCGCTAGAAAATATTGTATCTCGTCTTCGACTCGTAATATTTTTCTAGCTCAATTTTGCAATATACTTCTTGTATATCAGATCAAAGCATTCAATATTATAAATATTCATCCTGTCTACCTGGAGAAAAAACCAATCGCTACAATTTCAAGCGGCACTCATCTTCTCCTGTAACTCGTCAAACCCTGCACCTTATTAGACACACATCACCACAGGACCTTAGTATCTACCACTACTTACCTTTGACAAACGGGTCTGTAGGCCAAAGGTCAAATCCTACGTTTTAGTGTATTTCAGACTGCTGTTACTTCTTCTCAAAACCTGTACAAACCCCAGTTTTTTGCTCTTATTACCCAGAAATAAACTGTGCAAAGTCTCTCTTGAATATTCTCACTCTCACTGCTTTCAAGCAAGGTGACTTCTTACAACCTAAAAGGTGAACTTCTACCAGATCCCAATAACTGAATTTGATGAACTTGACAGAGGGATACTTGCAAGTTTTGTTGTTGAATTGAATTGTTTCACATGGGAAGAACTTTATTGATAAACTCAAAACTCAAATTAAACTGAGCTTCGGCTTTACCATAGACATTGCATTGGAATGATTAAGAACGGCACAAGCACATGCCATCATCACATGACTGTCATAGGAATGTCATAAATCTCTCTAGAATGTCAATTCCAATTTAACTACTTCATTTGAAAAAAAAAATACTTTTACTCCATGTTTTTCATAATAACTGGTTCGAATATGTTTTAAAGTCAAGTTTATACCATTTGCTTTTACAATTGCAATCCTAAATTTAATAGGCAGAATCTCCTTGATTGTAGAAAATACGTCTGCCGTACAGAGTAGGCCGTTTGATTCACCTTATGTATGGCAATTTTGCATCTGTCGCCTATTTTACTGATTTTTTGATTTCACTCTTGAGACAATATTCTTGAGTAAAATTTCAAATCTAAAGAGTGAAACCTGTACTGAATACACTGAAAAATTGAGAGTGACTTCACTCTTAGAATATTTTTCAAGAATGAAATGTAAAGTTCTAGAGTGTTTCACTCTCGATATGGAAGTTAAATTGCTGGTTGTGGGGGTGAAACTTGGAAATTGAAATTTTGAGTATCAAATCAACTCAAAAATGTGATGCATTTATGGTGGAACCTTTTATTGTTGGGTTAGTGTGTAGACATTGCTATCCTGAGCATTGCCAAATTTTACAATAAGGGACGAAAAAATTAAGATTGGCGTGCATAATCTTTGATAGTTAAAGGTTAGATTTATAAGTTTAAAATATGTAGTTTGTCAGCCTTGTGATTTGAGTTCGGCCTCTTCACTAAAAAAACATGTTTTAAAAATTTCTTGACTATATTGCATTCCCTGCTGTATATTACCAAAAATGGGCGCAAAATGGTCACTCAAATATTCGATGTGTGATATCAATTAGCTCTTGACCTTGGGCCATATTTTCTGATCGGATTTGCAGTATTCATGGGATATTTTTAATGTACTGATGATAAAGCAAGGTGGTAAATGATAAAACCAGGGCTCATAGTGCAGACATACTGGAAATGTACAGTAATGACACAGCAGATATACTTAAGTTATATACAGCTGAAGATGAACATAAATAGTGTGTTAACACCTCAGTAGGTGGACTGAAAACTCATCGATCTGGTTGATGTACAACATCAGTCAGTTCAAAAATTTGTGAACAGGATATTTTTTGTCTTGGAAGTGTGTATTTAGCCAGTGCTGAACAGACTGTTCAGCTCTCAAGCTGCTTGTTAAAAACCCTGTCTATTTAATAGTAAAAAGTACATACTACAGATATATCACGAAATAACCATGAATGTACCAGATGCCATTTTTGTCATGTCAGTTGATCACCAGCTTTGTATAATTAACGATAATTAATCCATGTGGCCAATTTCAATTTGGTCTATTTTCTGCCATCCAATTTGCCTTCTGATCATTTGTGTTATTTTAAGAAAACTACCTTGTGTGCTTATTTAGTTCCACAGAAAAAGTATTGAATTAATGGCTCAATAGTAGTACAGTGAGCTGTGTTTTAGAATTAAGCTAACCATGACTATTACCTTCATCTTTCTTCCCCATGAACTTTTTGCCGTGTGATGTGCCATTGTAACGAAATCTTCGTCTTTGCTGCGATGCCGTGACTTCATCTGCCAACTACAATGTGAATGAACATCGTGCGGTCTAACAATTTGACCAATGGTTATCTACCCATATGTGATGCATCAACTTTAAAAACCCTGCTCATATCCAAACTTTGACACATTCAAACTGAACTCAAAACGTGGGATGACACGCATTTCCATATTTTGTTACAAAATATAGCGTCAGTCTCGTTTTGATCAGCCTCCAGGTATGGGTGGTGGTCCAGGCAGCCGTGCTAGTGGAGGGCCAGGAGGCCGTGGGGGTCCGGGAGGTCCAGGGGGTAGAGGACCAGGTGGTCCTGGGGTACCTGGAGGTATGGGGGGACCGGGAGGATTTGGAACCCCAAGGGGTAGTTTGGATGAGATGAGGGGCACAAGGAGACCACCTATGGATCGTCCCGATATGGAGCGCGGTGCTAGGGATCACCGTGATGATTATGGCAAACGCCCTCGCCGCTTCTAGTGTTCTTTACCTTTAAGTGAGCACTACTAAAGCCATCTTGTGAAAGCCCCAGTATAGAGGGTTACTTGTATATTAATGTAGGACTGAAAATTAAGATTTGTGTTAACATGTAAGTATTGAACTCTTAGGATGTTGCAGTTAACTCAGAAAATTACCTAGTGGTGTCTTCAAGAAATGTCTGTTACATGGAGCTAGATGTTATTGTCGCTAGAAGTAACTAATGTGACAAGTATTTTTAAAATTGTGACTGTTAACGTTGCACTGATATTAGAAACTAAATCACTGCTGAAAAGTAGATTTTTTTTATACAAAGGGAGAAAAAAATTGAGTCTGGTAGTTAATTTTTAAAGACTTGATGACGTTAAAATTTTGAAAAGAATTGCGATTCAAACTGTTGAAATGTACAAAATGAAGTTTGGAAGAAGTTTTAAATGTGGTGAAATAGAGTGACCATTGCTTTTGTTTTTGATTAATATGTTAGGACCATGAATATTGAAGGCATTGGATTCCAACTGATTATACTTAGCTTATTACTGAAAATGAGGAACGGATGAATGTTAGGCAGGATTTGTAAATAATGAGTATGTGCAGCTTTTAAGGCACTTTTTGTTCAATTTGTTGTTTGTAACTCAATAACTGTTTGATAATCTCTGGGACACCTGTTAGTGTACATGTAAACATGAAAATTATGATTGGATATTTAAAAATGAATGCTTTGGGTGTGGGATGTATATTGGTAGACTTTTTATTGAAATAAAAATATTAACCTGGATTTTTGATACTTGGAGAAATCTTTGTTTTAAATTTGCAAAGCTTAGATTTAATTTTTGGGGGGTCTGATTCATTTTATAGCTCAAGTTAAGATGTGCAAATAAGGAATACTCTTGATCAAGTCAGACATTTGTAATGATTTAAAACCTTAAACAATATATATATTTACAAACTATTGGAACTGAAAATAGGTGGATGTTACAAGGGTGGATTCGGGTAAAAATGGGCGAAAGCTGGTGGGGTTTCCTTTATTCTTTGTGAACTGCAAAGATTATTGTTAATCTAGTACTTAAAATTGTTCTGGTCAATTTTAGTCGCCAAGATGCGCACATTTTGGGTGAAAACAAAAAATGTACATATGGTATGAAAGTTTTCTTTTCAAAATGATCTGGTTGGGAGTAAAGGGATCGACCAAGTTGGAATATTTTGAGGGAAAGGGTATTAATTATGCTAACAGTAAGCATTGCATATTATTTTGATACAACATATATGTAATAAGCTGAATTTGTTTTTGCTGTTAATTTTAAACCTGCACTTATTTTTGCTAGTATACTATGATAGTCTCTCAAACTACTAAAATGCCATGACTTTTTGTGCTGATATTATTGTATTCTTGTATTTTATCTGTCTCGTGTAGTGAAAATAAAGTTAAAAAATAACAAGTAGACTTGAAGGCAAACTGAAATAAGTGTCCACGTTTGGATCATATTCGTACTCATGAAGCATCATATACTGCAAGTTGATGCATGCCCATTTTTAAGTAATGGGCTTCGGGTCGGTCAAATTTGAATGCATGCTTAGGTTTTAATAAGTTTGAAAGTTTCGGCAGTCATGATAAGTCTTTAGGCTTTTTGAACAATTTATTGAATCGGATTGACGCATGGGCTTAGTGAGTCTGTGATCAATGACCAAGGCTGGTATTTTCTGAGGAAGTCTAACTTTTAAACTAGGTTTGAACCAGTGTTAGTCCTATATGAATGGATCTTTTTTTTCAATGTACTCAGAAGTTGTGATGTAATAGGAATGCTTGTGATTATCGGATGATTACGTCCCCAGTACGAGATGTAATTTTCAGGTGGGTACCCGAATTATGCTATTCAATACCAATTGACTTAACAAAATTCTTTATACTTTCAGATTATTTTTACTCAAAGTTTTAACCAATTTCATTTTTGGATCAAACAAACCTATGAAAATATACAACATTAAAATATAGGCAGCATCTGCATACCTGACTTATATTTCATCTGCAATCAACCTGCACATATCCTCCCAAAGAAAAGGAAATGTATGTTCTGGTCATGGGGCAATTAGTTCAATGTCCTGGGCTGTCCCTGTGTGCAAAGCGTGATTGAAACCAATCACATAATGCATTGCAATGTGTGTATAATGTACTTTACAAAATGTCTGTATTTGGATAGTTTTCTGAAGTTCAAAAACCACAAGACATGTTTTATAATGATGCGAAAAATTACAGAAAAATAATTGGTGGGCCAAAATGAGGGTAAAAGTCGGGGTTCTTCTTCATTGTGGGATACTCAATACACCCTGTGTGCCATGTGGCTGTAGTAGCAGATTGTTTAATAGGCAGTTTCGACATTTTAAAGATTATCTCTAAAAATTGACGTTTGTTAACCGCAACTGGAATTCAATCTCAGTATCCGCCCAATTGTCCTAGCCGTAGTAATCCCTTTCAGAACATGTTCAAAGGAGGTTCATTCACTAAGGACTAAAAGGTTTAGACAGGTTTAAAGTGAGACTCCCTGACCAGTGGTGGCACCAGACCTTTTTTTCTGGGAGGCAAATGGGGGAAAAGTTAAATTGGGGGGGGGGGATATAAAAAAATTGAGATTTTTAACCAATTTTGGCTCAAAATCACTGATTTTTGGCTCCGAATTAAGCCAAGAATCCCTAATATTTTTTTTGGCCAAGGGTCAAACTGGGGTAACATTTTTGGGGAATGGTCTAAGGCTGTCGATTTTAGTTTAAATGCTCTAAACGTTTAAACGATAATTTTTTTTTAAGCGTTTAACCGTTTTAAACGGAACTCGCAGACGCTATCAGCTTGCGTCAAATACGAGTTTTTGTGTAACAATCACGCAATAGTGCATTGGTATTTACGGAGAAGCCGATGTACTCTACACATTATGATCTTCAAAAATCATCTTTTATTCGTGTTAACGATGAAACCACCACACAAGAATATTTACTTCGAACTTTGGCAATTTTGATGAAACTACCACGAAATATTTAAAATTAGCGTGACGAATTTTGATCAGCCGTTGCGTGTTGAATGAAAAATATCGTCTATCAATGATCTGTTGTGAACAAAACGTCTCCTATTGACGCTGTTATACAAAGGAGGTTCAACACGACGGGGTACACGCTATGATGATTTTTACCCTATGTCCATTGAAAATGCCGGGGCGCGAAAAAAATAGACATGCCGCCATTTTAAATGAAAATAGGCAACGGGGTACCCAAGCATAAAGAGTATAAACCAGTGTGGAAGCATTAGGACCCTGGGTCCCCCTGCCCCCCTTCGCAACTAGCAAACATGGTTGGCTTCAAAATGCAGTTTGTACGGACATGCGTATGATTAGTGGAACTGGAAGATCATCTAGTTGAAGGATAGAGGGGGTCATTATGACGTCGAAATACGATATTATGAATGAAAATCAGAGTCCTTACATGAATCCGATCATGCCGAACAAATGATACTGTGAATCGGCAAGGTTTTAACAGTTGTTTTTAGGGCATTAATGAAGGGTTTCGGTTAGCGTTTGGCAATATTACTATCCGTTTTAAACGGCCCAGTAGACAGTTTAAACGGAAATAAAAGTTTAATCGGACAGCCTTTAGAATTGGGGAATGGTCCCCGATGGCGCCACCACTGTCATTAGCCAACCTAAACCAATACATATACCTAGTCGATGCCAATTTGGGGTTGCACTAGGGAAGTGTTAAATAACATTTTTTGCCCATTTCAGAGAATCAGCACTGATAGAATACCTTTTCTACATGAGGCCGGCATTTGGTGCTCCTAATTTATTTTTAATGAAACTTTTTATGTTGAAACCTCAACTGGGACTAAGGGTAATTTGGGAAGGTTAACATTGGGATTATTTTTGAAGATGTTCGTATTGAGAAAATTGACAAATTTCTATTACACAGGAAGAGAAATATATTATTGTATATTAAAGTTAATTGATTGTTGACATTAAATGGCTATTCTGTTGGAAGTTATCAGATGAAATTAAATGTCCAAATGTCGGACTTATGCTGATGTTAAAATTCATAGATAATTGTTCTGATTTGCATTAAAAATGGTACCAGATCTTGTGAAAAGATAAGTTTACCTCATTTTCAAAATAGATTTTCTGAAAGTACCCTATTAAAAAAGGTTTTCCACACATAACTTGCAAGTAGGAGTATTAAAATCCTCTTTTGTGTAGGAATGTATTTCATAGCAGTGTTGCTTTTAGTTTTCTAAAAATTGACGATCAGCGATTCCCTTAAAATTGCCCTAGTGCAACCCTGTAATAAAAATTTCAATTGCGTCTTTTTATGTTCAATGGACAAATAGTGTATCACAAAATATGCCTCAGGCAAATTATAGGCACTATCAGTGATTCACCCAAAAGAGTAAAAATAATCAATCCGTAGTTGTCCAAAAGTGAAAGATGAGTATCTCATAGAATTTGCAAGAGTTTTTTCCCCAAATAAAAAATGACAAAAGGAAGAAAATCAGTGTTCAAAGATACAAACCTCCATTCATTTATGTTTTAAGGGTCCGGATGGACTAATAAATATCAGATTTTGTCCTTTAGGTTGCTTTCAGGGTATGTTAAAATAGCTATTTGTTACAGACATGCAAATATCTTGATTTTTTATTTAGATTATCTTATTTTGCAAATCGCTGATAGTGCCTTTTAAGGAAATGTTGGAGCAATCAACAACTGAAAGTTTCATCTTTAAAAAGCGACATATTTTTTTATATGGGATTTAGAGGAAACCTCAAAAGCCGTAGGAAAATAAATGCAGGGTGTTTACTAAATGAATGCAGGATCTTTGAGACGAAACCATAACTTTTTTTACTTTGCTGGGTTAATCATAAGTTACCCTTTTGAATGAAGTTACTGCCTTTTTTTGTGTTGCAATACTGAGGCTTTAAGAATTTCACCTGTGAAAATGGAGAGAGTGCATATTTAAGTTGGAATGCTGTAACACTGAGTGGCAATATGCAATAATTGCTCTTAATAAGCTGGCACCCAAGTTGGTCAATTTGGATGGCCACTCATTTATCTCAAAATTTGGACATCCAGCAGTTATGTTGAGAACCCATCTTGGTAAAATTGTGTAAAAGCAGCGTATCTCTTACTACTACCACCAAAGTTTTAAATCCGGTTTTTGTCCCCGTTAAACGAGGGTGGCCGGATACACCTCGCCCTCAGCAATACTGCTGCGTGAGGATTTATTGGAGCAAAAGATAATTGACCGGATGCCCTTCCTGACGCCAATCCAGGTTTCGGCAGTGGGCCTATCCTTTGGGCAACCACGCCCACCATGCAAGGCAGCATGTGCTGGATGGCCGCCATTAGCTTTCCAGAGCTGACGCCCTTTGTAGGTAGATCTTCTTTTATCATTCTACCAGGGTAACCAGCTACCCTCCTCATCAGATTTCCTTAGAAACCCGATGGGGTGTCGTTTTAGCCACCGACTCGGCCCTGGGACAGATAGTACTGGTTACCAGGATACCAGTAGCAGGCCATCAAAGGAAACCTGACCTGACTTGGTTTCTCAATTTGAGTTTAGCCCTTTTCAAAAGTACTGCTGAAATTCATATTGAACCTGGTAAGTGTGATCGGTGGTTGGAAGGGAATGGAGGTTAAAGGTCATGTAAGGTTCAGAATGGGTCCTTCTTGAGAAGGTTTGTCATGTGCTAAAGTTTCACCATATCCGATTACGATGTGGGGCAAGACTTATGGTTTGAGAACCAGCAGCTTTGTTATTTGATAACCCTTTGTCTTGCCCCTATCATGCTCAAGCAATACTAAGATTACGTACAGTTGGCACAAAAAGTATTTCTGCATGTTTTCAATCAGTATTCTGCCCAAGGCCTTTATCGAGATTGTCCACATAAAACACGTGACCGATCTTTATAATTTGCCCCCCTGACCAGCAAAATTAGCTAGCAAAAGTGAAAACATTAGTTGGTTAGATTTTTCCAAACCTAACCAAAAAGGTTTTCCACTTTTGCTGGATTGGTTGTTGGTAATGAATGCAAGTAAGTTTGGTCACATTGACATCCCGAACGAATGGCCCCCAATTGCAATTATTTTGGAAAGTTGTCAATTATACTTTTGTTGCCTAGTCTTCTTTCTCCATTAACACCTTTGCTTTGTAAAAAGCATAATAAAATGGCTCATACAAAGCCAGACATACAGCGAGGTTGTTCACGAAAGAGTAACATGTATGTTTTCAAAAATGTCATAATAACCAGGTTTTGGCACAATACTGCTCAAAAACATGCTGAGATAGGCTAACTTTATGTGTCTGTCGGGTCATTTTAAGGTTTTACAATTTGGTTGCCTCATTTAAATATTCTTTCAACTTGGTAACAATTATCAGTGGATGGACAAGAAGGGGTGACCTTAAGGAGGTAAGTCAAGAGCCCTAGGGGTGTGATTTGCGAAAATAGTTTTTGGTCATGAAACGTGGTTCATTGATCGCGGCGGGGAAGAATAAAATGATCATGAACTTTTCAAATTAACATGACTTTCCAAATTGTTGAAATTGATTGTTTGGGAAAGTCATTTTCCCCATTATCATCTTTGGAAATCAGTAACAAGTGCCCGTGTAGGGGGTGCAGTTTCCTCTTCATCAGATTTTCTCATATTTTTCCAAGAAAAATGGTGCAAAATTTTCCATTTCTTTTTTAGAGCCTATTTTTGGTTTTTTACCTCACTTTGAGTGTTATTCTTCATTTTTTGTCTGGCCTCTCAGGTAATTTGGGTTGGGATTCATTCAGTGGTAATGGGGCAAAGTGCATTCGGATCACAAGGGTAAACCCGTGGTTCAGAACCACCTTGTTACACTTGTGGATTGTTTATGCTAAGTATCCAATTTACAGGGATGTAAGACTTTCGGAAATTGCTGGATTTACAGAAATTTGGCCATAACACTCCGGAAATGTAAAAGATTTTTTTGTAACACTTTATGGACTAAAGTGATGTCGCATATTAAAGCATACACATTTTCTTTTTGGTAGGGGTAGCCCTTTATCCCTTTCTGTAGCCTTTTGTTTGGACGATTTGCTGCATTAGTTAGTGTCGCACCAAGCGTTTGGGCCTCTGGGGCAAGGGCCGTATCAATTTTCCGGAAATCATGATATTTCCAACTACATCCCTGAAATAATAATGCAGCAAATACAGGCTTGGTTGAAATTAACCAACAATGGTAAACTTTGTTTTTTGGGTCAAATAATAATTGTAACCATCCTTTAAAAGCAAGTGTGGAATGAAAGTGAGAAGGGTAACCGCTAAATGTTGACAGTTTCTCCTTCGAACTAAATCGAGGCAAGTCTTACCAGAGACTTACGGGTAATCAAATTATTCTAACTGCTGGTTTCATGGAACAAGTCACTGCAAACACTCCATTATGTCGCATAGCGTGTCACAGGGAGGGTGTCTCCCCTCCCAGAGATTCATGCTTTTTGTCCCGCGAACGAGTTCGAACGGGGACTAATAAAATGAGCATCGTCCGTTCATCGGCGGGTTCCGTTCGTTCCTGATAAAAAATGTTAACCCACGTTGTATAGATATATCAACGAGTCCCGTAAGGGGCGACACTTAATGGAACTTGGTGGAAAGAAGCGTGTTGAAGAGTTTCTCGACCGGAAAGATTTGGGCGTAAAATATACTAAGTAAGTATCCAATGGCATAATTTAATGAAATTTTTCCTGCAAGGCCTTGTATAAGTTTTTCTTGAGTTCCGGAGGCGTATAATGATGTTACTTTGGTGAAAGGAAGCGGGCTGAAAAGTTCTCGACCTGATTAGATTAGGAGGTCAAATTGAGTAGCAAATTGACTAATATGCAAATATTAGCGTAATTGCTATATTTTTGACAACTGCACATTTTGATACTCAAATTTCCTTGCCCTGCATGAAAGCCTATGATGGGGCACAATCTTTTTTGCAACTTGAAAGTATATGATATATGCGGCTTAGGTATGCAAATGAGGCTAATTTAATATGCTGTATCTCTGAACGGTACGTTGGATAGGCAAAATTCCTTCCCTACATAATTAGCCTTTATGCCATAGGGGCGGGGGATGGGGTGTTTGGGGGGGGTTATGTATTGCAGGTTTTGGGGAGGGGTTATGGTATTGCGGGTGTTGGGGCGGGATGGGGTGCCGGGGTGTTTTGTTTGCAGGTTGTTGGGGAGGGGAATAATTGTGGGGAGGGGGTAGGGGTGTTGAGGGGTAGGGGTTGTTGTGAGGGGTAGGGGTGTTTGAGGGTGGGAAGTTTGGGTGTTGCGGTGTGGTGGAGAGGAGTTTGCATGTTGCGGGGTGTTGGGGAAAAGGGATGCGTGCTACGGGTATTCGGGTGGGGTGGGTGGTGCAGGGGTTGGTGTTGAGTGTTAAGGAGGGGGGTGGGACTGGGCGTTTTGCCGAGTGTTGGGCTTGGGTGGGATGTTGGGATGGGGTTGGTTTGTTGCGTGAGTTGTGGTGTTGGGGTGGGTTGGGTTTTGCGGGGTGTTGGGGAATGTTTAAAAAGTCGGATTGTTGGCCTTGGGTGGGTGTGTTGTACTTGCATTCTCCTCGCCTGTTAGTGCTCGCGCCCTTCGGCGGGCCCTCTTTTCCGCCTCCCCTCATCCACGTTCACCTTTTTGTGTCTACCCCCTGTATGCCAAAATCTCTGCTTTATTAACTTGCGAGATCACTCATCAAAGCCAAACCATCGTCAGGGATTCATCAAAAAAGTCAATATTGCAATTTGTTGGAATAGCTTAAAAGTGAAGGATAAATCAAGTGGAAATTCCCCATAAGTTAGTTTTTGCAACTAAAAAAATTACATACAGGAAGAAACCATTGTTCAAAGAGAAGAATCTCCAGTCAGTTATTTGTTTGTAGTAAGGTCTACGGAGAGTTATGACTGAAATCTCGTAATCTATCCTGATTCCTTATTAGGATTTGGCTTCAGACTTAGCACTTTTAGGAGTTTAGGATATCCTAACTTGGTTTACAAATATGCAAAAATCGATTTTTTTTATGATTTCGCAAATCACTGATAGTGCCTTTAAATAGCACTTTCCAATCCTTTAGATTTACATCCCAATTTCCTATTAGGCAGGTAGTCTTCCTGGATAAGCTTTCAAGAATTAAAAAATGTATTCCAGGTCAATAGGCAAAAAATTCCTCAGTGGAAAATGGCTACTGTAAATCAATTTGATAAAGTGAAATTTTTGGAAAGAGCTTTTTTACGGCATGAGTATTATGGCGTGAGGTAAACCCATTGGAATAGTTGTCTCGAGGACAAAGCGTGGGTAGGAGGTGATTGGGCTATGGGTGCAATCAAGGCGACAGCAGTTGCTTCTTGGCTCTTGACAAATTTTGCCACAACAGGGTTGATTTTTTAGCGTTTTTAAAATCGATTTACACGGATAAATCATGATTTTTTTTCAATTTAAGAAGAAGTCATGATTTAAATTGAGTTAAAATCACCTGATTTAATGTGGCCACCCTGGCCACAATCTTGATTTTGTTTTGGAAAATGAAGATGAGGTCAAAAGAATCCTTAATTTACCACAAAAATTTTTTCAAAAATTATGAACACCTTAAATATTGGCTATTCGGTTTTGAAATGTGGTATTAGATAATTGCGGCCAATTCCCAATCCACAAAGCATGAGAGACTCGTTAGCTACAACTCTGGCCAAGTGTTCCCAATTCCTATACACCACTTTTGTTTTTTCCCACGAGCAGCTTTAAGTTTTGCCATCTCACTTCTATTACTCCAGCTCACCCTTACTAAACTCCAGATGGTAGTATCGGGACCACTTGCCCAGATGTTGTTCCTTATAATTCCCTTGTAATTATTTCTTGCATTTAAAAAATATGTCAATCTGCCTAAAAAAAAAAACCTCCCTGTTCCTCCTAATGAAACTTTGTATGGACAAAGAGGAACATTTCTGATTTTGATGAATCGGTGTGCCGTATCAAATTTTCTTCAGATTTGCCATAAATCCCAAGGATAGCTCTTCTGGATTCATCCGGATTTTATGGGATTTTGTCCCGTTTTCTTGAAACTAGAAAAATACGGACAAACAATTTTTCTTTAAATTACTAAAGTCTTTCACCCTCTGCCTCCGTAAGAAAAAACATCTTCAGTCAACTTGGTCGTGTCTACGTTGCGCAGTCTTGCGCGTATTCTAATAGCACATTCAAAACCGCAACTCCGGTCGTAGAATTTTGCAACTTTTGTGTACATGTGCGTTTACGATTTTGTCAGACTATAGTATTTGGAAGATTTCAACAGGTTTTGCGGCGTTTATACCGGGTTTACAATTTACAAGACTAGTGCAAATTAAGTTTACCTGGACCCTTTAAGTGTGTAATTACAGATTTTCAGCGCGGATTTGGTGTGGAAAATGCCAATTTTTTGGCGCGCGGAAAAAATGCGCAGAATTGCCGAAAATCACGCGCTGAAATTCTCCCGGACCCTAAATTTGGATGCTGGTGCTAGCGTGAACTTTACCAAGATCGATTGGTCGATTTGAAAATGAGATTTTGGCGAGAATCTGCAGATTAACGTGAAAGCCTTTAGCGGGAAACCAGATTCCTGCATGCTGCTGCGAATTTGAGCCCCTGCTATGTTTTGTACCAAGACATGGTACTTGATGCTACATCAAGCCCGCATCCCAGATCATGCCTACTGAGAACCGACTATAAGTGGGACATCCGAAATTGGGTCGTGATCGAGGTCGCCCAATAATAGATCGGCTTTGAACTAGCCCAGGTCATAAGGTCAATGCAACAAGATGGAATCTAAAGATCTATAAATGGTTGGGTGATTAGCTATGGCTGTAAAATAAACAACACGGCGAACAGCTGTACCGATACGATGCACGGATGTTTCTCATTACAAAGTAAGCTTTTTATCAATACTATATGGAACAGTCAATTGTAAAATACGACCAATTGACCACAAAAAATTTAGGCATGTACCTTGCCAAAACAGGAACACGAAGAGTAGTGAAATGACGCCCAACAATGCCTATACTGCATTGCCCATCAGCGATGCCCATCAATTTCCGATTTAATGGTATATATTTTAACCGATTCGGTATCTTGTTCATCTATTAATGCATTGACAAGCCATTTGAATCTCCATTGGTGTCTGTGGAATAAACAAAGAGTTCCTTATGTACCCAATTCTTTTTATTTATGGCCTAACACCAATAAAAAACCCTAATCCTAAGGCCAAAAATAAAAAAGAATTTGTTACATGTAGAAATCTGAAGAGGGGTACATATGGAATGTGTTTCTTATACGGACTTGGTATGAGCATTGAACTATTTGACACACATTACCAGGCATATTTTGGGGTCCAGAGACATTTACTGGTAGGAGATGGACCTTGCAAAGTTTATAATATCAGAGAGTCCTAAAACAGTTAATGGAAATGTCATTAAAATTCAGGTTTCTTGACAATTTTTCAAGTACCTTTGTTCAAATCCAGATTAACCCTAACACAACTAAATCTCACAAAGCTCACTGTGCTAATTGAGAAAAATGCACTAAGTCCATCAAACCAAGACTCATATGGGCAAGAAATCGCTGGCCGGGCCCCCGGGTCATGGGACTGGGGCCCAAAGGGCCCTGGGTTCGAATCCCACCCGAATTTGCGACTTTTCTTGTTCCCCTCTTCCCTCACTCCTTCAGTCCCTCACGGGGAAACCGAGGTGGGGTTAGGGTTACTCCTGACAATTTTTAAAAATACCGTACTGACCCGAGTATAGTCCCACCCTTTTTTAAAGCTGAAAATACCTTGAAATTTGGGGGTGGGATAATGCCCGAATCTTGCCCAAAGCCGGAGTAGAAAATGTCTTGGCCTACTCACCACATACACTATACAGCCACTTCATGACTTCCGAATTTGGAAGACTCAGAATGTTGAAAAAAATGCCGTTTTTTGATAGTACATAGTTTCCACCCTCATTCTGAAGTAGATTTCATCTTTTATCATGTAACTAACCATGACTAAAATTTAACTTTAGTGATTTTTTTAGCAAAAAACAAACAAAATGTCACAAAAACTGAACCAATTTGCCATCAGTGTATTGCCGGCAGCCATATTTGATTTGCTGTCATCATTAGATGCCCTCTGACCCTACACATGACCTTGTTCAAAATATTCTTTTCGTTTCAGAAAACAAATCCACCAAAAAGAGTGAAAAAATATTGTAGAATCACGTCTGAGTGAAGTAGAAGCCTTGAGTGTTGAACCAGAAACATGGTCTTCTGCTGAATCTCCGACACTTTGCCGTGTTCTATACTCTTAATGTATGTTTTTCACAAACTTTAATGGTTCCAGACGTCATTAGAAACATTCTTGAGATGGAATATAAGATTAAATATGGAATTTCGTATTCAGTGTATTGGAAAATGCATATCATTTGAATTCAAGGCTAAAAGGTTTGTTGTTTGAAGAAAATAGGTTTCTGAATTTTGCAGTCAGTGTAGGCCAGTTTTTTGGCATGGGCACAGCTGTTTGAAAGTCTCATTTATTATGACTAACTGAGAATAAAACAAAAAATATCAACGGCGACACACTTTTGACAACTGATTTGGAGTATTTATGCCACTAACTATATTCTGTGTGAATTTGATGAAATTTCATTGCGGGCAAATATGATTTTTCATAAATCTAGTTTTACACGTCTTTC
The DNA here is from genome assembly GCA_023653785.1 of Ophioderma brevispina. Classification (NCBI taxonomy): domain Eukaryota; kingdom Metazoa; phylum Echinodermata; class Ophiuroidea; order Amphilepidida; family Ophiodermatidae; genus Ophioderma; species Ophioderma brevispina. The sequence goes on along the minus strand of JAMKCH010084729.1, from coordinate 37,822 downwards.
TATGGGAAATAGGCATATAGAGGGCGCTATAACATACAAATTATGACCTTTGCAGGCCTATATGGCAAGATTCCCGCAATGGATTTTTTCTGATTTTTGCGGAGGTAATAGCTCTTGCATGTCCCTACTTATATCAGTTGTCAAAATTGTGTCGCCATTGTTTAAAATTGCTCTAAAAATGAGAGACACTTTTCATGGGGGTCAAACAGCTGTGTGGGATAATAAGCGGATCTTTAGAATTTTCTGAAATTTTCCTGAAACTTAGGGGTGGGATTTTACTCGAGCATGGGTCTGTAATCGGGTCAGTACGGTAATACTTCTGCTCATGTTGTGGCTCAAAATCACTCCAGAACATCAGATTGAGTGGAAAAATCAAGTGATTCCAAATTCAGTCAATCTTGAGAGCTGCTAATTTGGATAAAGGTACAAAATGGACAAGTTGCTATTTGCTGCAACTGGCAAGAATATTCATGAGGTTAATTAAAACACAAATGGTGGCATGGCCTGTTGGGCTCACAGGCCCCCAATAGAGTTGGTCGACTGAAATTTAAGTGGTTTGCACATCAACCCTCAACCCTATTACACGGGGACGTTTCTCAAGTAATTCTAGTGCATAGTGTCGGTAGTATTACGCTAAGTACATTGGCACCATGCTATCTCCCATGATGGGCTGTATTGCAATGGAAATACCTCATGCTTGTATGTAAATGGGTGTTGTGTAAAAGCATTTTCAGATTTACTGTATATGCCTTTACAAGGTGCATCTATTAAATGCTATCATTCGTTGCAGTTAAATATGGTGGATTGTGAAATTGTAAGGGACAATTTACAAATATCTTGCCAATAACTGAGATGGACAAATTCTGCTTTAAGCTTCTGGATGTATTTGGGGTTGGAAAGAGTATTGGGGAGGTATACAAATACTACATGGTTGGAGCGAAAAAGGCACACTATTTTCCCGAGGTACTGGCTTCGGGCCGATCACCCCTCGCCCATTCCCTGATATAAACTATGTAGTATGTTTTATTACACCTCACTGTGACGCTGGGGAAGAGGTTGTATGGAAATAGTCCAATCTATTTCTCTATAAGGAAATAGCACACATAATCGGAATCGTCCCCTGCCCAGGCGTGGATGTCCAGGATTTTTTCCAGGGTGTTCACGTTTAGGCATGTTGTGTATGTCCATGTTAAATAATTGTTCCTAATGTTCTAGTATGCGATGCGTGTTTCTTTCACCACTTTGTAATCGGAATCAGTCAATGAAATAGCATGATTTTGTTCATGAGGTGTAATAAAATGGTTGTCTGGTTGGAGGAGCAAGTAGGTCTAATGATTTGGTTATTGTGAAACAATATTGAACAAAATCCATTTTTCACTTACTCAAGTGACAAATGAGTACTTTCCAACCTTTTGGATAAAATCCCAAGTTGAGCGTTTCATTTCATTGGTTGGTAAGGAGGCATTTCTTGGGTGGGAGGGAGATTGAATTAACTAGAGTACTTGCATATAAGTGAACTTCAGCCCCACACTCTTACCACCTGAGGTACAATTGAATGATTTCTTTTAACAGATCAAAAAACTGACCATGTGAATGTTTGGAAATAGATGCCTTAAGACCAGTGTAATGCGGGTTATGTGGGGTTATCATATTTAGTGGATACTTTCCACATACTTGAAAGAATTGGGAGGGTGGGAATCACTTTTGTAGGGATAGATGGAAGCCAGTGGAACACTTTTATCTATTAAACATATACCATCGGCTCACCCTCCAATGTTCATCTGCTCAGATACACTAAATGACCAAATAAGTATGTGGGTGCTGTAGATAAGTGTTGGTATACTAAAGATACTGGGAAGTATTTCAATAGCTTTGTGACACATGGACAAGGGGAAAGGCGGGGAGGGTGGTAACGACACATTTTCTTTTTTTGCAACATTAAATGTTGGCTAGCTACACTCTGATCTCCTGGAGTTAGAGAATGAAAACATGACATCCAAGATGAATCATAGCCATTTGACTTAGGGATATCTATACAATGAAAACATCCACAGCGTGTGAAGATGCGATTTTCTTACAGCAATGACCTACGAGGTATGTATATTGTTGATTGGAAACAGCATTGTAGTCATTTGAAAATAATTTTCCATTTTCTTCTACCTGAACCTTCTGTTCCTGTCATTGTGTTTGTGTGAAATGTATACATGTCTCTTATATAACTTAAGCAAGTTTGGCAGTTGGCTGTATTTTTGACAGAAAATTGATCTTATTTTTTCAGACTACATTCAATGTTGTAGCCTCGCATGTGAGAGTACTATCTTTGAAATATGGGATAAACAATGTTCTATGATGAATCCGATGAGATTGGTTTGACACGTAACGGAACTGACGATGGGTGGCAATTATGATGGGTGGACTGGTGAAACTGGTGGGGGCAGCATGTCCATTCTTGTTCCGGTGGTGTACCCAGCTTTATATCTGTGGCCAATGTAAAGCTCTCATGTTAAGAACGCCAAAGAATTGCACCGTATTTAAAACTGACGCGATTCACATATGCACCATTGATAATGAAATGTGAGAAATGTCTTTTTTGGTACAAAGGTATTTTTATGCACTACATTAACCAGCATCCTGTTTGATAAAATGAATGCAAAACAATGAATACATGCATTCATGTGTTACTTGGGGTTTCTCATTGCATCCGGCATATAGCGAGGTCTATTTAGTGCTCCACAATGTAATATTTTATTACCAAGGTGGATAATTCCAAGGGTTGTAGTGGGGTGGTTCCTGAGTATTTTTTAAGTAATTTTTGTCTCGAGCAATACTCTGCTATGGAACAGCATGTAATATTTTATATTTGATTACAAGGGAACTTCACTGAAGTGTGAAACATCTAATGGGTACATTGTCAACTGTTTTTGATATGTTCGCGCTGTTCTTAGACGCTTCAAAGTTGAACTCAACTGAGCTGTGGCCAAAAGCACATATGGGTACACCCCAAACCTATAGTATTGCTGCCCCTAAAACTTTGATTCCATCTCTGCGAGTATGAGTACGTAATTCATCAGCTGTTAGTAATTTAACAATTTTTATGTAACTTTTGTTTTTCAGTGACTGGTGGAAGATTGCTGTTTGCTTTTAAAGATGTCATTAAAGTTTGTATTTAAGTGTTAAATACCAACATGTGCATCAGAAAGAAGATTGAAAACAATATGAAATTAAATTTTGTAGTAGACCAGTGGGCATATTTGAAAATGGAAGTGTGAGCGAGTTCTATAGTGCCATTTTACTATTTATAGGCTCATTTGTTATTCAAATCTGAAGTGCAACTACCAAAATGTAGGGAATTGTACTTGTATATTTGGGTGTAATAAAACCTATTGTGTATTCCAAATGTATTTGCAAATTTTCCCACGTTTCTCTAATTGCAATGTTGGCATTTATGGCTGAATGCCTCTACGCGTGGACAAGGGTTTCATCATTAGCTTGTTATGAACTAGAATCTGAGAAATCTTATGATTGTGGTGCTTTAAAGAAAATTTCACTCTGGTATCTACTATCTTATGACTTGACAATATTGTCCTGTAACAGTATTTTCTACAGGTCTTGTGGAGGGCTGTCCTGTGGTGTACGTTCATGTATAGAAATGAAAATTTGCTGTAGGCTGTTTTACAGATGGGTAACTAAATATTGTACCCTTATTGTAAGACGTTAACTTGCTAATATTTCCAATAAGTACTATTATAGTCACACTGAAACTGATACAGTGGAACTTTCTTACTTGATTTTTATCTGGCTTTCAAATTTTATTGTATTTCTCTAATTTTTGATGAATAACAAGCAGGTGTTGTGCTAAGGTGCGTTTCAGCATCCAGGGTGCTTATATTTCGTTCTGGACGCACAAAAAATCAGATGAGCTTAGTGCGTGCATAGGGAGCATTGAGCGCAAAAAAGCTGTCACAAGATTGTGATTTGTGGACATTAGGTTGGGTTTTTTCACATTTGTACAGATTCTAAAAATGTTAATTGAAAGCTCATGAAGCTTTATAAATTAATGCATCATTTTCACCGATATATACCCAGGCCGGAGTCATCATTTTCATTGCATTTGTCTTGCCTATGCAGATTTCTGAAGATCGGTGCTAGTTTTTGTGTGCCTGGGAAGTTGTCACAATTTGGGCAGGATTGAGTGACCTCGCTTGCTAATTGGTTACTTTCCGGTTTCGGATTTTATTCATTGGCTATAGCATTACTTTTTAATTCAGTGGGTTTATTATTATCTATTAGAAAAAATTGTTAACATATAAAATCTGATAAAATCAGTGATCAAAATCAAATAAAACTTGTATAAAGTAGAACAATGATGCTCAATTAAAAATAGGAAGGGCGTTCACCAACAAAATTAAATTATAATCTGACATACCATTTTAATGTGAGTGGTAATTGTGTATTACATTAGCCCAAACTATTTCCTGGTTACCGTAAACCATTTTTGAGCATGTAGCATAATGGGAAAATAAGTCAAAATATTTTGCAGATGAGATGAGAAAAATACAATCTAATGGCACCAAAATATTGGGTTTGGTGTGAAAGGGGGTCCAAGGTTAATGATCGGGTGGTGCCCCTTTAAAAGCATCATAATTTTTTTATTTGTAATTGTACATTAATGCACCCATTATTTCTTTTGTGACTAACTTGGGGGCAGGCCACCATCAGTATATTTTCTGATTATTAACCTTTTGAAGCGAGTTATACTTGGCAAATTCATCATACATCTAGTAAAGTTTTAAACAATCCTTTTTATTATCCCCCTGGCTTGAAGAGCAGTTGGGGATTTTGCGATAGTGCCCATCCGTATGTATGTGTGTTCCAGTTTGGTTAGGGTTTTGTTTTCAGGTGGTGTTCGAAAACCAGACTTGAGGTTAAGGTGCAATAGAGGTTCCTTCATATGGGGATGTCAAAGGTCATGGACTAAGGTCAAAGGTAATCTGAGGTCATGTTCCAGACTGCCATCTTGCCAGGGGGATGTCGCAAGTTTACTTGCTGTATTTTCTCAAAATGGAATTGCAAAAGGAGTGATTTCTAATTCTTCAATAGTGTAATCTTATTCTAAAATTATGTTAGGGTGTATACATTTAAAAAAATATTAACATAAAAGAACATTGAAGTAACCAGAAACTTAGTACCGTATTCGACCTATTTAGTGCCCTGGATGCTTAATTCAGTCTTTTTGGGGGGGGGTTGCTTATCAAGGGTTGAAAAAGTCAAAAGTTTTTTTTTTTTTTTTTTTTAATGTTTTTTGGTTTCAAAAATGATCAGAATCGTAACGTCAACTGTTTCTGTAATTATTTTTGCGAATTAGTTATACAGTTGCGAAAGATGAAACAGTTTACCAACCCCATTGTGTTACAAATTACACATTTTACAACATTTAAACAAATTCCGAGTCGATACAACCCAACATGAAAAATTTGCAAGGATGCGCCGACGCGGGAATCAAATACAGTTGCATTGAAAAGGGGACGTTTAGAGTAGTCATTTGTAGCATTCTGTATGTAGGGGCCCTTATTGGGGAAGGGGCGCTAATTAGGTCGAATACAGTACTGAAGGTGTGTTGGAGTAATTTGGAGGCTCACCAGAAACCGTAACCATTATCACAAAAGTATATACCCACTTGACCTTAGGCTCGCCCGTAGTGGTACTGTTTTATCCTGGTTACATTTGAATAAAAAAAAACAGCAACTGGAAGATGGTTGTGGGGTGACTTGGAAAAAATGCATAACAATGTTTCAGAGTCAATAGTCTGTTAAAATAACAATTAAATAGGAGTTATAAGTGAAATGTTTTATGTATGTTACGCAAATCAAAACATAAACATTGAATACCTTATATCACCATTGGAAGTAAAACTAAACCTTTCCATTTAAATTGTCTGACAGTGACACGCAGGATTTCACAATAAGTGAAATTGAGGCGTTTCTTGATATTTAAATTTGCGTATTACAGTGATGTAAAAGTGAACACTTGACACCATATTTTAAAGAAAGTGCACTTCATATTCTGGAAAAAAATGAGCTGGTGGTACTCTAAACGCCCGTGGTGATAAAATCTGAGTGATTTGATGTATGTCAATGTGGACCGCTCTGTGGGGCCCACAATTGAGAATTCCATGAAGGTATAGATTCACATGACGACTTTTACCACCTCGTTTTACCTAGATTGCAGGTGATTGTCTGCAGTTTGTCACTAGTTATAATATTTTTTATAATCTTTTAAATCTGAATGACTTTCCTATTTTGATGCAGATCATTCAGATGACATCTTCAGTTGAGGAAGTAACTTGTTATTGATAGGACTGCATTAACACAAGCAAATATACTAGAACTCAAATATTAAAAACCAACTTAATAGGCAAATTTGTAACAAAAGTACATGGCATCATTAAGGATAGCAGTAACTGCAATACCAATTTGCACATCGAGAACATCTGTTTTAATGGCAATATTGTTTATGTACTACTTTGTAATTAAAACATACTTGAACTTGTCAGTATGTGATCAAGATATTCAAGTGAGTATCTTTCACTACCATTTGAACTTCGTGTCTTCAAAGATATTTTTAAATAGGGTTGTGTTCAAAAGATGAATTGTGCATAGAAATGTTATGTGTCTACATATGTGATAGTTAAAGGCCAAATCTACTTTCTGATGCACATAAGGTTTATCATTGTGAAGAGCATTTGACATGCTAGTAAGCTTTCAAGATTTTTCTGGATGAAAACAGCTTTCCACCAGTCACTGATAACACTGTTTGGCATGCATTTAGAACAGCATCAATGTCTTAGTAAGCCGAACAGTGGCATCACTGTATATACTTCACTCATTTATTTCATATCACCTCACAAGGTGATGATACATTGAGTTTTTATCATGCATTGTATTATGGTCCTGCCATCTGGCAGAGCCCCATGTTTCTTGAAATTTATCCCCAATCTAGGATTCACTCTTAAGCAGATTTTGCAAGTGATATCAACAGCGAGGTATTGTTGACTTCAACCATGTCCAAGAAGGAGGTACAAGTAATGGAAAAATTCTAAGCAAGAAATCAGGTACCAGTATGTATTATGCACAGGGTGTTATTACCAGCACCAGTGATGTTTTTTTTATCTTGTGTAGGTATTTTTGGGTCATTTTTTACTCGCATTTTTACATGGCTACATTGCCAACAAGTTGTTTTAGGTAGCTGAATCTTTTTAAGCAAATTATGTGCATGTGTGTGACAGGACGGGTATGTGCTCATATTTGTATGTAGCATCACCACCAAGTGATTTTGTTGCAAATTGCCATTTCATATGAACTAGGGGGAAAAGGTGGTTTGAAGAGGTTCTGCCAAAAAAAATGGAATTTAGGTTAACAAGAGTATGCATAATTCATAAGCAGTTTTGTTTCAAAGAAAAATTAATTTCTAAAGGAATATTGGGACTGTAAAAAAACTAAGGCATTTCACAAATCTAAAAGAAACTCAGTGTATAGTGAATGAAACGTCATCAGTGAATGATGCCATTGTGCCATTATGTTACTTTGTCATTCTTTGCTCCTTCAGAAGATTTTTCCCCATTTTATCATAATTATTTGCTTCATAAATTGATAGATCACATCAAAATGAAGTCATCAATCAAAAGTAGGACCAGATTTTCATAGAGCAATGCAAATAACCTGAATAATGCAATTGAGTATGACTGCTCACGATTGTATAGATACCAATGTATTCCAAATTTGGCTACCGTGGAGCAAGTCTGCATGGACACTGTCATCGTGAATGGCAGATTTTAACTGTCTGAGATTATATTCACTTTAACCATTTATAGGTTTTTAAATCTCATGCTTGTTCAAAAATGCCAAAACATTAATTTACTGTATGATGGTCCAAAAAAATCGGTGATAGTGGCTTAAATGCAGGACACTGATCTTTGCAGTACCTGATACAGCTAACAAACCATATTTGCATTCATCAAATCAGGATTGGTTAAAATGCAACTGACATTTAGCAAATTTTTTAACGACGTACTTAAAGGTGCCATATTAAATATTAGGACAGTTCCGTAATTATATCAACTAAAATTCAAATCAAATTTAAAATCATCCAAATAACTAAAATGTTTTATACCAAAGGCAACATCGGGAGTCATGAACAAATATTGAATTTCACTGAATAATTGGGTTTTGTTAAACAGGACAAAGGTAAGAAACGTGTTGCGTATGCATATTTTCAAAATGACTCTTTCAACTAACCTTTACAACTGGTTTAAAACAATTTGCAAATTTTGAATTTCAAAGTTCTCCTTTGAATTTGAAACTTCGAATCGGTTCATTTTTTAAGAAAAGTCATTTCATCATTGTGGATGTACATATTGAAGTCTTTCACACCATACATCTGCAATTTGTCTCCGATGGTGAACATTGGGAAATGTTAACTTAAAGCAAACAATTATCACTTTCCATCATAGATGTGAACACTTCAAAGCAACTTTGAGTGAAACACAAGCAACTCAATAAGTACTTGCTCTGAACAGTTGTTTTTGTTAACTTGTCATGCAAACTGAGAACGGGATAGGATGTAAATTCAAATAAAATTATTCAAAATCCAAAGTTGGGGGGTCCTCAGTCTATGAAATGTACGTCCGCAACTATAGAATTATCCATAAGCTCCTGTGCGTTTGAGTTTCCAACTTTCCACTATGAAAATCCAACAGCTGGAAGTTTGAATGACTGGCAAAAAAAAAAACCCTTGGAAATTGATTGTTGGAAGTGCTGTCCCTACATAAATTGTAAGCAGCCATCTTTTAACTTAAATGTTTGTATTATAGTTTAAGTAATAATTTCTTGGCCCTGGCGTACGCGCGGGTTGCTTGTTGCGCGATCTGCGTCTACGTGCAACCCAGTGGTGCGCCGTTTTGGCGGGGAAGCGGGCGTACCTACTAACTTGGCCAAGAAATTATTACCGTAATTTTCGGAATATAAGCCGCGCGGCGTATAAGCCGCAGGGCCTAAAAATCGCCGTATTAAGATTCAGACCTTAACGTATAAGCCGCACCGCCAGATAAGCCGCACCAGCGACGGCTGACTTTAGGATCGTGTATAACGTGTACATAGAGAAACCAATGTATTATTCAAGTTTATAAGCATATTTATAGTTCAAATGTGTCGTACATGCGACTATTTTTATATCTTATGATTTTTATAAATATATTTCAATGAACATGAAAATCCATGGAAGCAAAGTCAAGAAATACGGCCGAAATATTCCCATTTCAAACTATAGTATGAATTATTCATGTGGATAGTTGATACAAAATATGCTGGATGATTGATGGAAAAGACAAATGTTGACTTGTCTTCAGAAATTACAATTTGAAATAGCAATTAACTGATGGTAGCATAATTACAATGTTAACATATACAAAACCAGATGTTTCTGAATTTTGTGAATGGAAATATCTGTGAGCTGCAAGTTCTAGCCAGTAAAATGAACATTTGAATAAGATGATTTTGGGTAAAATGTGTATTTCTGACTGCAGAAAACTGGATGTGGAGTGGGCGTGTGTGTGTGTGTGTGTGTGCGCGTGCGTGTGCATGCGCATTACTTGTAGTTTAAAGGTGAAATGAAGTTGTCATTTGTTAGAGTGGACACCGAGTATATACATTGTACTTTATTGAGTTTGATGTCAGTAAATACACCCTTTTAATTCTGCAGTGGTTCCCAACCTTGGTCATACATGTACACAATAGCAGTGATTGATATGTTAATATTGCACATGATAGGATTATTTTTTCCTTCAGGATGTCAAATGTTCTATTTAGCAAAGACCAGTTCAAATTGTGAGTATCGACAATTATAGAATAAAATGACACTGCACGTAGCTGCCAAAACAATACCAAGTGATCTGAAAAGTATAGTAAGTGGCTAATACAAATAATCCTTATTGTGGTCTAGGATCAATACAATTAAAGATTAATACCGAACAAATTTCAGAATGCTAATATTGCATAAAGTGAAAGTGGTGGTATGAATTTAGTAAACCACTTAAAATTTGGCACCTTAACATGCGGTTTATGTCCGGTAATGTTGCCGAATCGTGCCGTGGCAGAATACTAAATTATTTCTAGTTGTTCAAAGCTCAACATTGACAAAACGCAAGCAAACAAATGGTTACATGGCACAGCACTTATCTTTTGTCCAATAAATCCCACAGCAGCATATTGCTGCCGATGTGTAGCCGGCCACCCCGTGGACAAACCGTATTTACAAACTTTGTTTTTTGCAAGATTTAGAAGTATTTTGATTTGGTTACTCAGAGGTGTATCATGGTGGTGTTCCTGTAATGATCCCATACAAATGACGTAAATATAACCCAGACCCGCAGATTCTCCCGAAACATCGTAACCAAAGTCGAGGTGCCCAAAGTATATAATGAGCATACGCCTTCATTATCATATTTTTTTTGGGCACCAACCATATTTGGTTTACGTATCGTCGTTATTTGGAAAGTCCTTAATGCATATTTATGCACGCGGTATTTTACGTTCGCCATACTTTAGCGAGTGAAAACACAATAACAACTGATGCCACATGCTGTCCTCGTACATCAAATATCTCTTTCTAGCAAAATTAACAGGGGTCTCGGGAGACTTTTGTGCATTAGGAATCGGAATCTTTTTAGCTGCATGTTTCTTCCTCGATGATTTTCGCATAAATTTTGCAGAAACTCGCCGAGTCAGACATGGCACACTGGGAAATGCAACACTGATACATAATAACGGTGACACAAATACAGATTTTTATATCTGTGCCTCGCACCAACAGTGACCGACGCGCTGTGCTTGCGCAACAACCACCACGGCGCGCTGAGTTGATAGTAAACGGTTACGGGCTTGGACTATTCCATAATAACACGCGATTCACTTCTTCCTCTTCTATGTTTCCATGTCCAATACGATTATATTATAGGTTGCTGAAAATTGAACATGTACTGTGCTCAAAGAAAGTCCTCGATTGCACAGATGTCCATCTTGTAAATAGATTCCATGGTCATTACCATCAAGATGGAATTCAGAACTCACAAGTTTAGTCAGGATTGCAAAATCATGAAGAGTGTATAGCCATTGGTTAGTTTGAGATAGTTTAAGCTGCCTTCAAATTGACCAATTGGTGTCCAATTTGGGGAACTAGTTTGTGGAAGAAAATTGTGCCAAAAGCTCCATGCTTTCATAATACAAGTGAATTTTTTGTTGTATGAGTTCCACCACAGTCTAGTGTCAGCCTGAATTTGCCAATATCGTATACGAAGTGAGACGGATTTAACCATAACTTGACATTTGGGTATGAATACAACTTTTGTGTTTAATTCCAAATTCTCTTCAGTCTTGCCCTTTGGCTAGACTTCCATCTCCAATTAAACCACTTAATCGTATCCTCGGCTGTTCATTTCATATCCAATTAATGAGACGTCACCTACATTTATGTGATGTGATGCGATATCTTGCATTCTCTGGCTTATCCAGATCTTTGTCTTTCTCCGTGTTCAAATAAGGGTCAAATTAGAGGGAGATGACTACCAAGTTGATTGTGACCTGAACCTGTTTCAGCATTTTGTCTTGTTCACATGCATGTGCCACTAAGCCCAAATTAAACATGCACAAAAGATTTGCAAAACAATGTTTCTGAGCGACCTTTTTAGATCATTACAGCTACTAAAAATGTTTCTATGTCCCGACATGATCAAAATTGACAATTTTTTATTTTTACCCTGATTTTGTTTTCAGCTGTATACATATATGCATCAGACCAGGGTTGCAAAGGACTCACCAGTACATGTCTGATTGTTGCAATCCATGTCAATGCATATTCGGTGGTCATTTCTTGTTTACGTTAAGCAGGATTCAATTGGATGTTGTGTCATGGGAGTTGATCGCATGCAGTGCAGATGTTGCCGATCCTGTCTTTGGGGTCCACGATCATATATAGGGTTATTACTATTTTTTAGTTGAGCATCAAGTTTAATCTTTAGCATCAAGGTTAAATAGCTCCCCTAAGTGTGTTTTGGATCCAAATCATCTATCTAAGAAGCTTAATTTGCTCAAAAAACGTAATTTTACCTGCTTTTTGGTGCACTTTCAACGAACATCGGGATTGAAGCTAGCAGCCGCTGTCGGGAGTGGCTGTTACCGAGCCTCGACACTTCCTCCCTTTGATGCATTTTGAAGTGCGGATGGGCAATTCAGAGGCTAAAATCAATTGCGTATGCAGCGCAAATGCAGCGCGTATCCCGTTTATTGTACTGCGTTCATTGATACGCTAGTCCACGCTGTCGTACACGTTTCCATTTTACGCTCAACCAAAACAAATTTAGTTCCGTAAGCGTCTCTACTCCCTCGTAAAGATTTTCGGACTTTCAACCAATCAGAATAGCCCATTGTATCATGTGATCGAATGTTTTCACCGACAGAAAATGGCGGATTGCTCTGAAAACCTCGTTGTGTTTTCCCCATAATTTCCCTCATAAATCGAAGCCCTGCCCTCCTCCCAACAATTTAACCTCGTTTTCTAGTAACGGATTTATAGCTACATCGATACAGGTTAGTACGATAAAAACGATGTATTTTTAGTGGTTTTTCGAGCCAAAAACCTTGACGAAAATGGATGTTTTTAGAACTTTTCAAAAATTGTCTTCACTTCGTTATTTTACCCCGTAATTTCCCTCATAAATCGAAGCCCTGCCCTCCCAACGATTTAATCTTGTTGGCAAAGCTTAACGGGAGCTATTTAAACCTGTCGGCTAGCTTAAATCTGATGGAAAAGTAATTTTTTCTTCAGACCCAAAGACAGGATCGCCCAGATGTTATTGTGCTTCCCAGCAAATAAAGAATTGAGGGTGCAGACGCTGGAGCACCAATGAAGAAACTTGTGGTGCAGTGGGGTTGACTGGTGGAAGTAAAAGTGGGAACTGCTTACGGACTGGATGAAATCCCTTCCCTGAAGACTTCCAGGGTAGATACAGCACTCCACCAGGAAGGGAGTTCCAAAGGACTGCCTGGGGAAGGAGTACAACTGGGTGTGACTGGTGATGAATTTGGTGCTTGGGTAGTATCAAGTGTTTGGTCTGGGTCATTGGAGTTAAGAATTGTGCTGGATTGATCATGGCGATTGGATTGTTCTGTATTTTATAGAGCATATTTAAGCCGGCTGCATTTCACTTTTCCCAACCAGCTTGCAATGTCAAAACCCACATTACAAAAGCATCTTGGCCCAATTCACACTCCTCTTTGGTCCTAACACCTTGTTTCTTAAGACACTAGTAAATACCACAGAATACTAGGCATTAGGGAAAAAAATCAAGTTTGTTTCCAGTAGGTGGTCCAACCTAAATGCAAAATCCACTTATTTATTTTTTGATAGATTTGCCCCAGAAATGGCTCGAAGTGGCCCAATGGCAAGTCAAAACAGTTGCAAATCATATTTGACTCAAATTATTTTTAAAAAAATAATGGAGATCGCTTAAATATTTCTTTTAAATGAAATTTTCTGAGGCAGTTGTCTAAAAATAGTAAATTAAAACAATGCGGTAAAAATGGCTCCAAAATCAAAATGAGCGCGGCCTACTGGAAACACTTTTGGGCCTAAACTTTCTTGCCAACAAATACAAAATAATTTTGAGACTCGGTAACATGTCTAACATACAGTTGGCATGCAAGTGTGCAAACAAAATATAAAAATTAAGCACTTTGCTATCATGAGCATAAAAAGGGTAGCTAGCTATAGGGTTGCTTGCAAAGGAGGATAATAGGTTAACTTTGCCAGATGTCTTTCACAACAATGTAGAGAATACAAGAGAAAATCCTGCAGAAATATCTGAAATGTTCAAGTGAACCAGGTGCAGATATTGTTTTCTCTGCCTACTTGGATGATTTACCTTCAATGAGAGGATCCTCTTACTAAATAATACAAAATGCCATGCTATCCAAATATTAACTACTGAATACCACATTGCACAAGAATATTTTGAGGTTCCTTAGTCTAATTAGGCACTCCAAATCCAGCCAATGGGTTTCTGCTTCCAAGTTTGTGTTAGAACTAGGGTATTGTACATATAGATCTAATCCTAATTCCGTTATCTCATTAGAAATGACAAGTATTTGTAATTAAACTAGCCTTGTTCAAGGTGCTCTACCAACTTCATTCATTGGTTGACATGTCTGATACAAATGTCACAAATCATATTCGGCAGAAATCATGCAAGGAGTGGAGCATATTCCCCCTCCCTAAAACCACAAAGCAATTTAATCAAGGCTGTCCCACAATCACTGCACCTGACCACAAACTGTATTTGTGGTTTATATCTAGATTGGTAGGATCCTGGATGTAGTGTCCACAACAGACCACTAGGGAGTGTACCAATCTTCAGACAGGGTAGCCCCTTTAATGCTAAAGCACTGATTTCAAACTGCAAATTAACAAAATGTTCAAAATAATTAGATGGAAATGTCAGTAATACAATAGTGCGAAAAAATAGCAAGATTGTCAGTTTTAATTAGCAGACAGACTTGATCAAGGCTATAGTTAAACAGGAGAATAACGTTGTGAAAAAGGAAAATGCATAGTTGGCTTAACTACACTGTGTACCCACCCTAAGAGTTTTGACAAATAAGTTAGTCGGTGTTCTGTATTCAATTATTTTGGTGTGCAAGTTGAAAATGGCATATTGCACACTAACAAAAACGACGAGCAATTAATGTGTCATTAAGAGGGAGTGTGTGTAACAATTCAGATATTTGCACATCACCTCACTGGCAGCCATAACTGGGTATCCCACTTGAATTTACCCAATCATTCAGATTTTGAATTGTACGTATTTAAGCATGGTACCGACGTACGGAAAGGTTTTGGGCTGGATGTCCCCAGTAATGGCAGATCAATTCTGACCTTTGGCTGGTCATGTTTGTCAAGCGAACATGAAGTAGACAAAACCACCATTCACCTTGTGGAAAAAATTGTATGATGAGAATATGTAGTTGGTCAAACATTCATTGCACAAGTATAAAAAAAGATATTGTAAGGCATCCTTTTTGAAATTATCACCAAGTTAAAATACATGTGCACATTTAAATGTAAACGACTGAATTTTTAAGTGCTGTTTTAATGATGTAATTAATAGTTTGGGAGTAGGATATGGAATTATGATCCTTGGAAAAATTAATCCAAAACTGGAAAATCGTAATAATTTGGGCTTAAAAATATTGACTTAAAAGTATATTGTTACATGAGCTTATTTTTTTGGGGGGGGGGGGAGGAGGCAGTTGTGTGAAGTTGGCAAAGAAAGTTGGAAATTAATATATTGTCAGTCACTGGAATATTTATTCTTTTTTTGACTTGGCTCTAGAAGTCCAAACTGTCCATGTCCTACCAACCAAAAAGTGGACGTTCCCAAAGTACCTGCCCTTGATTAATTGGACTGAGATTAGACTGAAGTATAAGGAAAACTAGTACTAGTCATAAACTTTGAAAAGTCTGTTAAACCTGGCAGTTGAGCACATAACTTGCTAACTCAATGTATGCTGTTAATGCGAGGCGGCTATGGACCGCCCTGTTCTTAGTTGCTCTCTTCATACTGTTGAATTCAAATTTCAAGGATAAAATTTTGTGTCACCTCAGCTTTCCCCCAGGACTTTGAAGTCACCTGTTGGCTATAGATTTGTTTCAGTGGGTAATTGTTTTAGCAAGGCTGAAGGCGTGAACCATTGCTCAAAGCTAGCAAGATATAGGCAATTCTGGCAGGAACCTGCCCTTGATTATGGAACACAATCTTCGCTCAAGTCCAGGGGTGCTAGGCACCAGGAAATTTGCCTGCTGATTGTTGCTGAAATTAGCAAGGTCATGCATTTGTACGATGACCCATTTTTGGCTCCCTCGCATTGAAGCCAGATCGCCCAGAATCTGATAACAAAGTTTGACTAAAATCGGTTTACAGTTAGCAAACATGTGCACTCTAAACTGGACCCTAGGACAGTGTGTTAAAGTGGTTGACCACATTTGGGAAAAGGAAAGATTTGAAGCAGGGGGACGAGTTTTGTCGATTGGGCTCACCAGACCTATGGTGTAAGGGGCCATGGTCCGATCGCTATAGCCTCGTCCCCAGAAGAAGCCCAGATTTACCGGAAGTGAGTTAGACATTTTGCTTCAGAAGGAAAGCTTACTATTTTCTCATTACCCTGTGAAATCTTAGGCTAAATGATGTTTGGTTTAGGATTTATACGCGAAAGTGACTCCATTTGGGTCGACCAATATTAGTTTCCACAGCTACTCTATGGGGGCACAAATCACGTTCTAGCTGTCACATAAAGGAGTGAAATATTGGTGCGAACTTTACAGATGGGGTTTTTGGGTGAAGGCCATTCTAATCAAGATGAAAACTGTAGATACTTAAAGTGGACCATCCCCCTTTAAAGGCTGCTTTTTGTGTCGCCCTGCCTTTTTAGCAGAATTAACTAAAAGGGATGGCTTTTTCGTTAGGTTAACAATTGCTCATTCTCACATACGCCTTATCTAAATGATAAACCTTCATACTTGGTCAGAGAACCACTGGCCAAGGCTCGCAATTTTGGTTTTAAAGTGACCTTTGAGTTTGATGACCCATATGGAACTTTGACCTATTTTGTGAAATCTAAAAACACTTACATTCTTTGGGCACAGAATAAGTGCTATGGTCACCAAAGTCCCAACAAAAAACACTGGCCAAATCTTTTAAACATCACAACTACAATCCCTTGACAAACCGCGGATTTGGCACGTAGACACAAAGCGTTCCGGGGGGAACAATGTATTTTTATGAAAGAGAAAAGGTTTACTCAAAGTATGTTATAAAGTACTTGTTACGTGGCTACTTAAAAAAAGAAACGTATGAATTATGATGAATATATCTGAAGTGAAATAATGTTAGTGGAATGATTTTAAAGTCATCAACCAAGTGGGGAACAATGCAAGATATTTTTGTATAACTGGGTATTTGTTACCATAATTGCAAGCATACGATTGAAACACCAAGGTATTAGCAGCTTGTCATGGATATGAATGTTAACTCTGTGTATTTAATGTCTGTTTGTATTCAAGTTGCAGTGTGTGCCACCAAATCGCAGACAAGGCTTACATCGATGGAATTCTTTCCTTATTCCAAGATATGATATAACAGGACCATTATATGAAGTGCTACCATCCCATCTGGACACTAACGGACCAACAGTTTTAAAAAAAAAGACCAACATTTTGAGTATTTCATATGAGTTTTTGATCTCTGGATATGCCGATGCCCGGTGTGTGTGTGAGAGAGAGGGAGAAGAAAGGTGTGATGAATAGTCAAATGAAAAATGCCAACATGACTGGCATATGTAGCTCAACTGAGTTGTTTGCTTTGTCACGAGATTTGGATAAAGTAATACTACAATCACTTCGGTTAGTTTTAATAACTTAGTAACTTTTCAATCCGGTTAGGTACATGGCAGATTAAAGAGAAGGGAAAAAATGAAAATGTTTTGTAGGCACTTGTGAAATGAGCTTTTTACGAGCACCAGTAACATGGTGTGTAGATGCAGATTAAATAGATGGGTCATTCTTAAAGTGACGGGGTGTGAGTGGCTCAATATCACCAACAAGTTTCCTAGACCGAGGATTGGCTTAGATTTAAGGTTGACTTGGAGATTGCCCAGGAACAATTGTTTGCCATAATAACCCATGCTTGTCCACAAACCTAATCTCCAAGTGAATACCTTTAGCACAAATCAAGGTCTTTCATATAGAAAACTCAAACTGTCGAATTCGGATCGAAATTTGTACAGCATCATTATGGTTTTGTTAAAAACTACACATGATTAATATACATTCCAAACAACACTGTTACAATCATCTAAACTTAAGAAATTTAGCTTTTCGACCTATTTTAATATTAGTTGGACCATTTCAATTCTCAAGAAAACAAGCATTAACATCTGAGATGATTGCCTTAAGAAAAATATCAATTTGAAATATTTCTGGCAAAGTGCATAAATAGTATCTAATTATGGGCCAAAGCAGCGAGAATGAAGTTTGCTTGGCCTTGTCACTTGGGGGGTTGGCTACGGTTTGGATTTTGATGCATATAGTGAAATCTATAAAAAGTAAGCAAAAATTAGCGTGCTTTGATGGTTTGCTTTCTGTCATTAAGTACATTTATAACAAAATAGGTAAATTGCCATGGAAAAGAATAAGCCTTTATCAGTAATGACATCATGCATATCTGTGAATCTGAACAAACATGTGCCATATCAATTGTCATGCCTTCAGTGTAACTCAAGGCAGAAGATTATGCATTGGCATGGGTTAAGAATGGCATTTGACATTGAGGGAAAATTAGGGTGGTGAATTATACTAGATAATGTAGCTTGATCTATTAAACATGAGTTATTGCATGAGTCCAGCGATGTGAATACAAAGAGATGGCTTTTTCTGTAGGTTAACAATTGCTCATTTCTCACACACGCATTAACTGATAACCTTCATACTTGGTCAGAAGAACCACTGGCCCAAGGCTCGCATGTGGTGTAAAAGTGACCTTTGAGTTTGATGACCCATATGTGAACTTTGACCCTATTTTGTGAAAACCTATAAAACTACATTTCTTTGGCACATAAAGATGCTATGGTCACCAAAGTCCTCAACAAAAACACTGGCCAAAATCTATCAAACGTCAAACTACAACTCCCTTTGACAAACTGCGATGGCAAGTAGACACAAGCATTCCGGGGAACAATGTATTTTTTATGAAGAAAAGGTTACTCAAAGTATGTTATTATAAGTACTTGTTACGTGGCTACTTAAAAAGGAACTTATGAAATTATTGATGAATTATCTGAAGTTGAAATTTTAGTGAATGATTTTTAAAGTCATCAAACCAAGTTGGGAACCACTGCAAGATATTATTGTAACTGGGTATTTGTTTACCCTAATTGCAATGCAATACGATTGAAACCAATGGTATTTAGCAGCTTGTCATGGATATGAATGTTAACTCTGTGTATTTAATGTCTGTATGTTATTCAAGTTGCAGTGTGTGCCACCAAATCGCAGACAAGGATTACATCGACTGAATTCTTTCCTTATTCCAAGATAATGATATAACAGGACCATTATATGAAGTGCTACCATCCCATCTGAAATACGGAACCCAACAGTGTAAAAATAAGACCCATTTTGAGTATTTCTATTGAGTTTTTGATCTCTTGATATGTCAGATGCCCGTGTGTGTGTGTGTGTGTGAGAGAGAGGGAGAAGTGTGTATGAATAGTCAAATGAAAAATGCCAACATTTTGAGCATATGTAGTCAAACTGAGTTGTTGCTTTGTCACGAGATTTGGATAAAGTAATTACTATCAATCACTTCGGTAGTTTTATAATAAACTTAGTAACTTTTCATAATCCTGGTTGTACAATGGCAAGATTCCAGAGAAGGGAAAAAAATGAAATTGTTTGTAGGCACTTGTGAAATGAGCTTTACAGAGCACATGTAACATTGTGTAGATGCAGATTTAAATAGAATTGGGTCATTCTTAAAGTGACGGGGTGTGAGTGGCTCAATATAACCAACAAGTTTACCATAGACCTAGGGATTGGCTTAGATTTAAAGGTTGACTTGGAGATTGCCCAAGAAAATTGTTTTGCCATAATAAACACCATGCTTGTCCACAAACCTAATCTCCAAGTGAATACCTTTATGCCAATCAATGTCTTTCATATAGAAACTCAAACTGTCGAAGTTCTGGATCGAAAATTTGTACAGCATCATATGGTTTTGTTAAACTACACATGATTAATATACATCCAAACAAAATGTACAATTCATCTTAAACTTAGAAATTTAGCTCTTTAGGCACCTATTTTTAATATTAGTTGACCATTTCTAATTCATACAAGAAACAAAGGCATTTAAAAATCTGAGATTGCCTTTAAGAAAAATATCAATTTGAATTTTTTGGCAAAGTGCAAATAGTATCTAATTTATTGGCAAAGAAGCGAGAATGAAGTTGCTGGGCTTTGTCACTTGGGGGGTTTGCTTACTGTTTGAATTTTGATGAATACTAGTGAAATCTATAAAAGTAACCAAAATTAGCGTGCTTTTGATGGTTTGCTTTCTGTCATTAAGTACATTTCTACAAATTAAGGTAAATTGCCATTGGAAAAGAATAAGCCTTGATCATTAAATGGACATCATGGCATCTGTGAATCTGAACAAACATGTGCCATATCAATTGTCATGCCTTCAGTGTAACTCAAGCAGATATATTATGGCATTTGGCATGGGTAAAGATATGGCATTTGTCATTTGAGGAAAATTAGGGGTGGTTGAATTTATACTAGATTAATTGTAGCTCTGATCTATCAAACATGAGTTTATTGCATGAGTCCCGCTGTGAAATAAACTGCCCTGTAGGCATTTGTCTCCATGATGGACAGTCTTTCATCCTAGCTGGATTTCTTTCAGAAGTTCCCAAGAATTACCATCTGTGTAAAGTGCCCATTGTAATACAGTCTGTGTGCTTGCCTTGCAGTTGTTGGTGGTGCTCCTGGGCAGACTGGCCTTTGGGTGATGGTAGACATGAAGTGACATAACAATGGGAAGGTATGTGACAAATAACAATAGAAAGGTATGTGAAAAATTCAATTGCAACATATGCTCATGGCACTCAAAGCAATGCATTGGCATATAAAATTAGATTGTCTAGAACAAATTTTTATAGTGTTGAACTATGGTTACAAAAATTCTTTAGGCAAGAAAGTGGGTAACCGCGGGGGCAGGGGGAGCAAGCCCCCTAAAAACAGAACCCTTGCCCACCTTCAGCCCCCCCAAAGGAAATGACCTTTTTGTATAGGGTCTATGGAGAAGACCCAAATTTGCCCCCTCAAAAAAAACAAGCCTTTGCACCCTATTCAACCCTCAGCCCCCCCCCCCCCCCCCCCCCCCCCCCCCCCCCCATTTGCAAAGGTCTATGGTTGGTTACGCCACGGATCTTAGAGGTAAGACACAGTCGAGCCCAATCGATTTCATCCGATTGTTTATGATTTGTTTGGATCCGAATTTTAACTTAATTCACAATTTTCACCCATAATCGTAACTAAACATCAGGAATATGCAAAACTATATATTTTCTGTTCCTTTTATGACAAATCATTTGAGATACTTTTCAACTAAATCGAACAACTCTATATGACTGATCTGTTTAGATTCAAGATGGCTGCCAAAAGTACCCCGTGGGGCAATATTTGATTTTGGTAACATCAAAATTCTTTAAAGGAGAACCCGTACAACGAATAATATTAAACAATATACACTTTAAAATAATTATTGACCACATAACAAGTGGTTTAATAGAAAAACGGAATTATATAACCCTAAAAATGAATTAAAACCATCTTGTCTGACCACGTGCTATTTAAAAATCGCGCTAGTGTATAACGTGTTATGCGATACGACCGGCACGTTGAGGTCAAACTTGCCGTAAGAAATACACATTATGAAAGCATCATGTGTGAAGGTGTATGACGCTACTGTGTCGTCCGTATCGCATAACACAAATACATATCCCATATACAGTAGCGCGAATTTCAAATAGCGCATGGTTAGACAAAATGCTTTAAATTCGTTTTATGGTTAGTATAATTCCATTTTCCCATGAAACCACTCCATATGTGTTTGATAATTGTTTTTATTGCGTATATTGTGTAAGTTTATTCTTGATAGAGGTTCTCCTTTAAGGAGATGTCATAAAGATTCTAAAAATCGTGTTAGAATTTAGTTTTAAGGGGTGCATGGGAACCCATGTCATCTGGTAGACAATTATTTAGCAAGACAGTGTGGCCATCCTTTGCAAGTGAAAAATATGATACAGTTGATGGGCAAACCAATAAAATGGTTTAAAACAATAACTTGTTTATATTTGCAATAGGAATCTACCAATTGGGAGGTGGAAAGACTGGTCACCAACCGGGATGAAGATGTGGCTGTTCTGATAAAATACTGAAAAGCAAGCAGTAAGTGGTTTGATCTTTTGTCCTTAAAATCCAACTGATAAATGTTGAAATACCTGTAATGAAGGAAGTCTACCTAATGTACATTATTACAGATAATTGAGGTGCCAAAAGGCGTGACTATTGCATGAGCTTTTTGGCCTATTTTAATACCAATTGCAAGTGCTTGAAAAAAGCAAACAAAACTAATGCATCTTGACCTGATTTCAGGCATTACCAAATCTGAAGGAGAGAATGGGATGGTTTGCTTTTGGATGAAGACTGTGACGAAGAGGACAGGAAAATTTGTAATAAGTGCAAATTATGGTAAGTTCTATTACAAGAACTGTTGCAATTCTACTCGAAAAAAAATGTTTGCATTTATGAAAATTAGGTTGACATTTTTAAAATTTTGAAAATGTTGAAATGCCAGGTCACTTGCATTCTTACAAATGTCTTCTGTTTGTCGATATACATTTGTGTTGAAAACGTCCTCCCATTATGAAACAGCCAAGAATAATGCAATGTGTCTTTGCTCATCTTCCATTAGTAGTTCCATTGGTTCACGCAAGTCAAGTTGGGTAATTTTCATAAAATGGCACTTTCTCATAATTGATGCACAGAAATTTGGCGTCTCCAGCGCCACCGTTAAATTACAATCGGGGATCCACAATTCTAATTTCAAACACCATATTTAGCATTACTGTTCACAGGTATAGAAAACTAGGCAAATAACCAACTCAACTTTGCAAAAATGTCAAATTTGAAAATTAGGGCACTTTTCAAAAAGTTCTTGCTTTTAAAGTGAGGTTTGAGCTCATTTAAAGTCTCATCAATTGATTCTATGTACATTGGAGTGATCCTTTGGCAGGGCTTTACAGGTCTTTAAGAATTTGAGGTCAAGCATGGTCATTTAAAGTCATTGGTTTGGGGCATAAGGTAAAATGTATGCATGGGTGGATTTTCATGAAACTTGATTCAAAAGTATAGTAAGGATACTAAAAATGGGCCAAGTAATAAGTTAGCATTTTTCATGACAAATTAAAAGTAACACTTAGGGATGCAACAAGTAACACATAGGGATTAATTCTCTTTAACATTTTTAACAATGGTAAATTCCTAGATATTTTGAAAACATGCCTTCGAGTTTTTGCATCAGACCAGATGGGTGAAATGATGTGTTATTTTAGCAATAAATGAATAACGTTTGTTATACATTGGACAATACTTAAATGTCTTACAAATCACCGAAACATTTCTAGACGAATAAAGAAGCTCAAATCAATGCATAGATGTTGGGTAGCTTTAAGATATGCCTAGTGGCTTTGAGATGCTGCAAAATGTTTTGTAATGTCTGGGGGACTGGGCAGCACTTCCTTTACAGTGACCATGGGAGGGCAGTAAAAATGCATTCATTTGACAATTTGAGGGAAAAATACAATTTTCATCCGACAGGTGCCAATTAGTGGAATGCTAACCATATAATTTCGTTCTTGTTTATTTCAGTTCTGCGTAACATCTTCAGGCAGGAGCACCAGACACATTTGACAGATCACTGGGAATACATAGATTAGGTGGATCAATTGTTCAGTTAAACTCAACAATAGGATTGTACCAGGACATTTATGGGATTATTTGGCAATTGACAATATAAAAATCTTGATAGAGTGCCTAATGCAGAGGCCTTGGTGCTTCACATAGTGAAAAAAAGCAATTGGATACCATTTTTAAAACGATAGATACAAAAACAATAAAATTCTAATGCAAAAAACAATAAAATTCTAATGCAAAAACTAAGTGATATACATAAATTATACACAATTTCAGAATAACTTAAAGAATAATTTAAGTAGAAATTCAAACTTGCACATTATGGCTGGTATTCTGAAAGGGAGTCTAACTTAGACCAGGGTTTAAACCAGGGTTAGTCCTACATGAGTGGACTTTCTTCCTTTCAACTTACTCTGATAGTGTGCTTTAACGGGTGAGAAAATTCCTCGTGGATGGGCCATTTGGTCCATCCATGAGTTATTTTTTCATCCGTTACAGTTAACTTTCACAGTATTTTGAAAGGAAAAAGGTCCACTCATGTAGGACTAACCCTGGTTTAAACCCAGGTCTAAAGTTAGACTCCCTTTCAGAATACCAGCCATTGTGATCAAGAGATACAAGAGAAAGACAACACAGTTGCTTCGCATATTAAGAACATAATGGGGATACACCTGAATTGTCAGTTGTGAGGATCTGTGTGTATGTACCTCACAGCAAGGAAATACACCTGGCACAAAAAGTATCTCGGCATGTTTTTCTATCAGTATTGTGCCAAAGTCACACCATTTTGAAAGTTTTCGAAATATACATTTTATTGCTTATGGCTTGCTCTTTAACACCTCGCGTGCAAAAATGGCTGAGATAGAGTGCCCGAAAGACGCAAACCCCCCAAACCAAAAGTTGCAGTTTTTGGATTTTTCAATGGTCACTGTGTGGTACAACGCAATAATACGTGTGTATTGATTTTACACAAAGAGGTTTTCCGACTGAATGAGCGAGAACGCCTACTTGCAATATTGATTGTGGTCCACGTGTTCATGTCCCAGTACACTGCAATACCCATTGAAAAAAAACTGCAACTTTTGGTCTTGGGGGTTTGCGTCTTTCGGGCGTTCTATCTCAGCCATTTCTGCACGCTTTTTTACAAGCCAGGTATTAAATGAAAGAGCAAGCCATAAGCAACAAAATGTATATTTCGAAAACTTTCAAAATGGTCTGACTTTGGCACAATACTGATCGAAAAACATGCCGAGATACTTTTTGTGCCAGGTGTATACCTTTTATTGGGAAAGACATTCTTGGTATCAAAAAACGTTTCATAACACTTTGCTTGCAAGATATACTTTCAAAAAGTTCTTTGCCAGAGTTGGGTATCAGCTCTGATTGTTGGCAGAAACAGCAGCGGGCAGTTAGAATACAAATATTGACTGCTCATGAGGGAAATGGTGCAAAATAACTACCCGAGGTGACTGGAGACCGTGAGCCTACTATTTAGTAAAATAGGGAAAATAGTATGCCCACGGTCTCCAGTCACCGAGGGGAGGTATTTTGCACCATTTCACAAATATAGAGCAGTCAATATTTTTTTTCATATAACATAAAAATATTTCTGTCACTTCAAAAACTTGCCAAGTCTCGTCGAAATCTGCTGCCACTGCAACTCAAGATTAGTCAAGATATCAATGCAGGGAAAAAAGTTCCCATAAAAATGAATGGGGGAAATAGTAGCTTTTAATGGGAATTTTTTCCCTCCTGTGAAATTTTTGGTAACTAGTCTCACGTGATATAGTATCCACCAATCAAATGAAAGAAATAGTTTTGTTATATTATTTATTTGTGGGAGGGGTTCTCAAATAGTACTAGATTTATAAAATTGCAAATAGAATGTTAACTATTTACAGTGGATAAGGACATCAATTAAAACTTTATCATGGTATGTTTGAAATTTCAACCACCAAGTGATACAAAATGCACTCAAATAGAAAATAGTGCATGTTTTATTAAAGGTGCAACAAGAGATTTTTGAGCCACCCAAATATATCATACTAGTAATTTTATGTAGATTAGACAGTTAGATTTCTTACCTTGTATTAGGCTACAGAAATGAGAAAAATGTGATTTTGATTTGCTTATATTTCAATATAAAACGGGCTGAATTTTGTATTTGCTCCTATACGAATTTTACAATTTTTGTACCAAAGAAACATTTCTCAAGTTGAATCTTTCAGATGAGGATATTTTTGATGGAAAGCTTTACATCAGGGCAAGAATCAGTACTTTTGATTTTTTAGGGACACCTGATATGTGAAATCTCTTGTTGCACCGTTAACCTTTCTGACGTATGGGGGACACAGGAGGATAATGCACTTGAGTTCAAGAGCCCTTTTGGATGTTAGAACAATGCCCTCTTAAGTCCACCATGACTTATGCTTTAAAGTCTAATCCAGTATGAAGCACGGATATAAATGACATTAAAAGTTAATTGCAATGTGAACACTCCCTCTTTGTGTGTATTTTTAACTATTGTTTTATTCCAAGATATTTGTAAATCCCTTGGCTCTCCCCCACCCCCACCCAAGACTTGCCTATTAAGTCCCATGGCCCGATCGCTATACCCTCGTCCCCAGAAGCCCCGATTTTACCCGAAGTGATAATTTTTTGATATCAGAGGAAGCTAAACTATTTTTTTTTGTTCCTCATTTAACCCTGTGAAATCTTAGAACCAAGGATTTTTGGTTTTGGATGTAATGAGCGAAATTACCCATTTGGTTACCAATATAAATTTTATACAGTACTCATGGCTTAACGAAAACACGTTTTCTGCTCTCAGATGAAAACGCATTGGAAATATCTGCGCGAAACTTTACAGGTGGGGTTTTTGGGTGAAGGCCAATCTATCAGATGAAAACTTCATATCCTTAAATCGGGGGCCATCCCCCCTTTAAGTTTTAATTTCCTATCAATACCATTGACATGAGTAGAGTATGCAAATTCAATCAACTTGGGAAGATCTTCATATTTTGAATTTTCTGTTCGTAAATGGACAAATTGCAATCTGTAGCCTATGGGGGCACCGTAATACAATTTGCTCATAACATCAAATCGAGGGTTGACAATCAGAAAGATGTAACTCAGCACTGAAAGAAATATTAAAGAATTTCTTTAATTCAGCTGTTCGTAATTGTGGGCCGCCAGCTATAGCTGGCAGGACCACTTAGCAATCCGTTGTGCGTGTGTATGTGTGTGTGGATGTGTATGTGTGTGTCACAAATTGTTTTTAAATTGACCTCAATTGAAAAGTTTAACTTCAATTGGAACCAAACTTCTGTCATAGGGGCACAATGGGATCCCTCATTTGTTGATGAGGTCAAAGGTCATGTTGGAAAAGGTCAAGGGGTCATGGAAGGGTCAGTTGTGAAAAATGGCTTAAAATGTAAAAGTGTTCAAAGTGAAAAAACTTGAAGTTCAATTGGACCAAACTTTTGTATAGGTGCACCATGCGATTCCCTCATATTTTGATGAGATCAAAGGTCATGTGCCAGGGTCAAAGGTCATGGGGCGGCCCACAGCTTATATTCTTTGAATATAGCGAGCGCGAAAGCCGAGAACCGCGAAATTCTAGTTAAAAATTGTTCTTTGTTTACTAAAGTTTATATAATGTTTGCTTACAGTACCATATATGAGCGTTGAGGTGTTTACATTTTGAGTAATGAATAGATTTGCTTAGTAGAAAATTTAAACATCACATTTCTAAAGCTGTATTACAGCAGAATTAAGAAATTAATTGGATATTAATTAAACTGTAAAATTTTTGGTAATGTATTTTTCGTTTATATTTTATAATATTTTTGTCTGTTTTAACATCTATTTTTCCATGTTGAATGCAATAAATTGGCAGGACCGTTTTGGCTCTGCAGTTACGTCTTCTGATTTTTCAACCTCGAAATACACCATCAGAATCAATTGAAAATTTTAGAAATATCTTCGCTCCATGATATATAATGAACCAATAAACGATTTGGTTTACAGTTATAGGTTGCTTGTTCTGATAGGTGTTCGCGGTCTCTACTTGAGTGGCTGTCACTTGCACATACGCCTCATCAAGTACCATGGGGAAATATCGGTTTGATGGTAGAATCAATAACGAAGTAGGCGAAATGATTTGTGACGGTTTCCTGATGGCAGCGTAATCTAAGGCAACAGCGCATTGGAGCGACCTTCAGGCCGGAGTCTGACCCTTTATGAATGTCCCTAATAATTAATATTATAACGCATATGGCAATATCCCTATTCAAGTACTGTTTCTAATATTGATGGTTAACCATTAAAACATTTTCTCCCCGTTTACCGTTTTGTAATGAATCGATATGAGGGCTTCAAATTTCAGCCTTCTTCGATATCAAAATTGATACTAC
Organism: Ophioderma brevispina; assembly: GCA_023653785.1. Lineage (NCBI taxonomy): Eukaryota > Metazoa > Echinodermata > Ophiuroidea > Amphilepidida > Ophiodermatidae > Ophioderma > Ophioderma brevispina. Next base: position 9,767 of record JAMKCH010084729.1, on the reverse strand, counting down.
TTACGGGTAAATCGGGGATCCCAATTCCCAAAGACGATCGGAACACGCAACCTTTAAGCTAAGGACCATGGTCGTATTTTCTATATACAGTTCAAAATAGGGTCAAAAGTAAAGCTGTGATGTGTGCAAGTTATTGTGACACCATGAACCCACAGCAGCCGACAACATCCGCTGAGCATATTGTTATGAGTGGTCATTGTTCAAACTAAGAGTCTCTTCAACAGACTTTAAGGCGTGGAATTTGATATTTGGGTTTATTATACGGTGTTAAAACACAAATCTGTGACTGGTTATAAGTTGTTTTCTGTTGAACGTGTTTTTCGAGTGGTATACCATTTTAGACAAGTTCTACACGGTCATTAATTTTTCTTGGGAGCGAAGTAAATGGTCAGTGTTTTTTTTGAAATGGCAGCCTTGCGTGACTGATGTTGGTGTAATCCATGCGCAGCGTGAGTTGCTGGTGCCCTGTGCCATGAACCTGTTTACCAGCATTTTTTGTATCTTGTCACATGATCTGCAGTTTGTAAGTCAATCCACATGCAAACTGAGAAGTGCTCAATTTCACTGACTTTGGGCTACTTCCAGCCCAGATTCACTTTAGCAGTTGCATTGCTTTAGTGGAAATGCAGTTGAACCAATGAACCATTGCTACAGCTAGGGAGAGAGGCAAGTCTGCGGCAAACCTGCCCTGATTTCTAAGACATGTCTGACTAAATGCTTTTTTCAATGAAACTTAGCGGATACCGTCTGGCTGCCCACACAAATTGTGGCTGGCTGCATGTCAACAAAGGCACAATCTTTACCTCTAAAATCCTTAGTGTGGGTCAGATTTGCCTAGCAAGGGTCTGGGAATGTCGTTAAATGCTGCAGAAGCAACCTGTTAGACATTTGCCCTTACTAAAAAGTTTGTCCTGCTACATTTTGACCCTTATTTTGAAAAAATATATATATATGCATTACATATTACAGGTATCACAAGTCTAAGACACAACATTATTAATTAATGAAATAGAAACACATGATTCAACAAAATCCCAAATGCAAATGAAAGATGCTCTTCTGCCCATCTTGTGTGAAAAGTATTCAGAAATCCAATCACGCATACCAAAACGAACCTCATTGGAAAGTGTCAAAAAAAAGTTGCAGTAAAAAGCATTGCTCCATTGTATGCTGTTTATAATGATTTGAAAAGGGAGAAGAGAAGAGGAATTGTCAATCCACTCGTTATCTAATCTAAAATAATAGGATTACACAGCTGGCTTTTATTACTATGGCAAGGTCTTGGGTATGCTACTCAGTCACCAATACCGAAACCGGCGAGTGGGTTGGGGTGGGGGAGGGCAGAGGGAAGGTTGCAACGCCAGAGCAGAGAACTTGGACCGGGAAAAAAAGCTTAGACCGGAAAAAAGCTAAAAATCCATGCTTATGGCCCTTTAACTGCCTGCTACTGGGAAATTTTTAACCTCCAACCCGGAAAATCGCCTCAAAACTACCTCAAACCGGAAAAATCTGCCTCAAAAAGGGAATTTTCCCCTATGACAAGTTGACACCTGTTTTATGCCGTGTCAGTCATGCTTGGTTACAGATTTAAACATGGCGGGTATAGCTGTTGATCAGCGTGTATGGCAATTGTTTGGCTTGACGAATGGTTGTAGCAGTGAAGAAAAGTTGCTCCGAAGATTGGGTTGGTCCACAAATGTTGCATTAATAAGAATTTTCTTTGCCATTTTTTGCATTAAAAGGTCGTAATTAGTAGTTTGATATAAAGGTTGACATCTTATTTTTACTTGTTACATCCTTTAGACTAGGAAACACTTTTGTAAGTAAGTTATTAATTAATGAGTCTACCCTGCCTTGCAGGATCACTCAAACCAGAACATTGGACCGACAAGCAATGTATTACAACTTTTATTGGCACATTTTTCATTCAAATGGTTTCGTGTTGGTATGCGGGATTGGTTTCTATCATTTTCTCACAAGATGGGCAGAAAGAGCATCCTCTTCATTTACAGTGGGATTTTGTTGAAATCATGCGTTTCTATTTCGTAAGAAGGTTGGGGGGGGGGGAAACTTTGTGATACCTGTATACACTATGTCACACTATATACCACATATACACATACGTTTTTCAACAATCAGTTTTCTATATACCAATCTTTGCTGTTAAATGCCGGATGAGAAATCTTAAATTAGAATTAAAATGGTCAACCAAACACTAAACCCGCACGAGTTATTACTGGTCTATTGTATAGGTCAGAATGCGCCTATGTGTTGTTCCAGTTTTGGTTTGGTGTTCGTTTAGAAGTCCAATTACACTACACCAGACTTGGGGTTTAATGGTGTATAGGGTTTCCTTTCATGTGTGGATGTCAAAGGTCATGGACAAAGTTCATCGGAGGTCAATGTTCCAGACTGCATCTGGTGGCCAGGGGACATGATCCATTTGTATTTTATTAAAATCAAGGTTTTTTATGTCGCCTGCCTGGAGGCAGGAAGACACATAAGGGATCACTTTGTCCACAGTTGATGTCTTTGAGTCTGTTGTGAAAAAGGGTTATCATTTGCCTGTAATATCCACATACATTGAGGGATTTAAATCACTGCTGGTCACAGGTGCAACTTGGCACCCCGTTTTGGTTTATGAGGTCAAAGGTCACATCCCAATGTCAAAGGTCACAATACCAAGGTCAAAAGGTCATGTGAGGGTCAAGTTGTAAAATATGCTAAAATGTGAAATCGACCTCATCTGAAAAGTTTTGGCAGTTCAATTGGAAACCAAACTTTGTTTATGGTGTTTACATGCAAACCCTCATTGTTTGAGGTCCAAGGTTACTATCAAGTCAAATGTCATGTGAGCCTATCATTCAACAAACCGCGCGGCAGGCCACCAGCGGTCCGAGGACCGATTATTTTTAAGGTATTAGAAATCATCTATGGCTCATAATGCATCCTCTGCCTGAGAAACTTTAGAAATAATGGGCTCGGCCTAAGCCCTCGTACACTTCACTCATAGTGATACTGCATGCCCGTAATTCTATAGTTGGGATATTTGCAATTTTTGTAGCGGAGGGCTTAAACAGGCACGAGTCTCAGGTACTCAATCATTCCAAATGGAATCCAACTTCCAAAAAAAAAAACAACATACATCTTTAGAATAAATGGTTCTTGGCCTTTATTTTTAAATGCCAAATCGGTAGCCATCTTGGATGTCATCTTACATGTAAACAATTAATTCTCATGTGTTAACACGCGAATATATTGTGCTTGTGCTGTTTAGTTAACTAGCCGGATGCTAGCACGGCTAGGTCCTGTATTTGTGTGCGGCGTTCTTTGTTTCCTTTCCCACTTTCAAAATGCTACTAGTGCCACAAGGTTTACCTGATTGCCACGAAAAATTTGTCAGAAAGAACCACTGACCCAGGCCTCTATAGGGTGTCAACAGATTGGGATCAAAGTCACGTGGGCCGATTAAAGGGGCATTCGCCGGAACTCTATAAAAGCCTTCTGGCCACAGATCAGTGCTATGATCACTGGATATTGTCAGAAGAACACTACCAAACCCTTATGGGGGTGTACCCAGATCGGGGGTCCAATGTCATGTGGGCCGATAAAGGGGCATTCGTCGTTAACTCTATAAATTCCTCCTTTTTCCACAAATCATTAATTGCTTATATGCACCAACTTGTTCAAAGAAACCCGCTGACACCAAGGCCCGTATGGGGTGGTACACAGAATTTTGATCTAAGGTCATTAAAGGGTCAGTTCCGGTCTGAATTCCAAAAAAAATCATATTTGCTAATGCAAATGTAGCATGTCATCTGACTCATGCATATGAAGCAGCTAGGGACCCTTCACTAAGTTGTGCACAACATGCAGGTCAAAGGTCTTAAAGGGAGACCTTTCCGGTCTTGATGTAAAACATCTTCAAAAATCATTTGTCCATTTACAAGTACCCATGGTCACGTGACTCATGCATATGAAGCAACTTGAGGCCCTACAAATGTGCTCAACATGGGCTGTCAAAGTTCATTAAAGGGAAACTCCGGTCTGAATGTAAAATGGTCACTGAACATAGGTGTACACAAAATTTTGTCAGGGATCAGCAAGTGTTTCATTTCGCCAAAAGTGTACTTAATGACATTTAAGCAGATGTTGCCTAGTCAGCAAGTGATCATCTTATCCCCACGGCTAGGCTATGACCACCAGATGTTGTCAGAAGAACCATCGAACACAAGACCCTTCTATGGTGTACCCAGATTTGGGTCAAAGGTCACGTGGGCCGAGTAAAGGGGCATTTGTCGGAAAACTTCTTAAAATGCATCTTTACAAAAACCGTGATGGTGAAATGGCTCCTTCATGTTCACTCGGGCATTAGCGGTGTCTAAGGGTTGAACAAAGAATTTGATCAAGGTCATTAAGGGGTCACTTGGACGGTGAATTGTGAAAAAATCAAAAAGGCATTTTAGCAAATGGAAGTAGCATGTAACGTGATCCATGCATATGAAGCAGCTGGAGACCCTCCACCAAAGTTGTGCTCAACAGGGGTCAAGTGTAACTAAAGGGGTACTTCCGGTCCTAATGCTGAAAAACAATTTAAATCATATTGCTTATGTAAGGTCGCACGGGCACGTAACTCATAAATAGAAAAGTAGCTCGAGAACCCTTCACCAACATGTGCTCAACATGGGGATCAAGGTCATTAAAGGGAAATTCCGGTTTAATGTGAAAAATCAAAAATCAGCTGCTATATGCAAGGCGCATGGTCACAAATCATGCATATGAAACATGCTGAGACCCTTCACAACAATGTTGTCAATGGGGTTAAAGGTCATTAAAGGGGAACATTCCGGTGTAATGTGAAAAATCAAATATTTGCTTTATGTAAGTGAGCAGGGTCACGTAACTCATGCAAGAAGCAGCTTGACACCCTTCACCAAACGTTGGGGCTCAACATGGGTAAAGGAATTAAAGGGAAACTTTCGGTCTGAATGTGAAAAATCTTCAAAAAATATTAGCTGCTATACCCAACTTTGCATGGGCAATGACTTATGTATCGAACCAGCTTAAGACTCTTACAAAAGTGTGCTCGGCACGAGGGTTAAAGGTCATTAAGGGGCAATTCCGGCATGCTGCATGTCACATGCGAATATCCCCGTGGTTATAAACACAAACGTGGCGTCTAGTGTTATTGTGATTAATAATATTTAACCCCTAATATGGAGAGTAGATGTACAAAAATTACAAATCAGAGATTAGCAAGAGCAATAGGACTATTGCGCGATCCCGAAATGCATCTCATCGGTGCCCATTTCCATCCGGGAACTGTACGAGGTCAGTGTAAAAAAAAATGGTTGTTAGTTCGCGTCGCCGAACAGTGCTAAAATTACAATTAAGAGTACCTTTTCACGTGAAGTTAATTCTACAAAAATGTAGAAGAATATCTATGGAAACAAACAATCGAGGCAATGGTGTTGAAATTCACGACAAAACGTGATATTTTCGACCGACGGTGCCCTACTGTCACCTGACGAGATACACAACTATAGTGCAAGAGAGTGCAACGTCACAGATAGGGTAAGTTTGCTGGTATTTTCGTTACGCTCCTAAACCCTGTGTTTTTAGCCGACTTGAGGATGGTAAAAGTGCCCAGTAGAAATGGGCACCGAATGAGATGCATTTAGGGGGATTCGCGCAAATAGCTATTGCAGCCATGTAAGTGCATTGGAAAACATTTTGGATGCTAATTAAAACAATTTGACTAGCGCAGGAAACCCGTGCGACCTTGACCTCCGTACTGTGCTTGGGTCCTTTTGGCGAAATTAGTTTGGGGCATTTTGAACCAAATGTCTCGGATGACCTTTGACTGTGGGTCACTTTAAAAACACCGTGGTAACAACCCTCGGACTCTTTCACACACAGTGCCAAATATCGGCTCCATATATCAAATCCCAATGAAACGCAGATCCAGACAGACAAATCTTGTTTTTTGATTCAGAATTCTAACATGCTTCTTGGTGTATGACATGTGCGATCAATTTCATGACACTTGGATAAGATGGTCTTGTGTAGTGCTCCACATGTTGGCAGACTCCATGCTACGCCTTGTCCCCATTCACAACCGGAACAGCAGACGACATGCGCTCCGTGAACGCTCTATTTTTTTAGCAATATAAATGTCTGAGGAATGTTTTTAGTGGTCAAATTCTTGAAACTCATAAGGAAAGAAGCAAAATTTACAACTCAACCATCAAACTACATGTGTATTAGACAATTTATTGGTTGGCAGCCGTAAGGAATTAAACGCAACATTAAAGCGGCATGCCAATATTTTTCAGAAAATATGAAATTCTTCAGTTGATCGCAAATGATAGGAGAGGATTGGAGGAATAGAGATATTTTACATAAAAAAATAACATACCCAACAGCAGATAGGGACATTAATAAGAGGCCTAAAGACCTCATGTAATTTGTAGGCTAACGTAAGGTCCATTAACTGTAATAAATGTGCCCTTACATGAATATCAAACTTGTACTCATTGAATATTAAACAAAGGTCACAAACCGGGCGTTTACACAGCCAAGACAGAACATGCGAAGACTGTGCAAAGGTCTTCTGGAAAGCAGAACAGCACATGGTTCTACTACAGTACGATCCTTGAAATCCAAGATAAAGCAATTTATACATTTTATCAAGCATAAGTGAGGACTCCTGTGGAATCGCAGCTCTACTTCAACGGTATGTTTAGCACACGTAAAAGAAGCGGAGCATTGAGTAAACAATATCCAGGGCGGATCCAGGATTTGAAAAAACGTCAAAATTAACGGGGCTGAAGGCTGACACTTGTCCAAAATGGAATGATTTGCAAGATTTTGCAGGGAATTACCGGGAGCGCGAGCCCTTCCCTGGATCCGCGCCAGATATAATCAATGTTTACTCATGAGGATATCAACACCAGTCCCTCATCAGGACCTAGCCCGTGTCGAGCATACTACGTTGATTATCATTCTGAGGGAGTTCACAAGCTCCTGAAAGATTTGGATGTTAATAAGGCTGCAGGACCAGATGGTTATAACACCAAGATACTTTGTGTGCTGACCAAATTTCACTATTCTCAGCTGCATTCTTCTGTCACGTTTGTGACCCAACAATGGTAAATTTTGATTTTCAACCCAAGGCCAAGATAAACCAATCTGTTATTACTTTTTGCGTATAATGTATAAAAATCTTTGTGAGTCCAAACTAACCAAAAATAATGTTTCCATTTTCACCAGATTGGGTTTATTTTGTCATGAGGGCACATAAAGTTCGGTCACGTTTGTGACCTCTCGACACAGAAAGGGTTTTTTAGAATTCCAACTTCAACAGCAAAATTCTGTGATTATTTAATACTCACTTCTTATATTTATTTCAGAAAGCATTGGTACTTTGCATTACAACAATTTTGGTATTAAAAGTAACAAGCAAAAAACTTTACTTGGTAATTAACAATTTATATCACTAAGTCCGGTCACATGTGTGACATTGGTAGTTCCGTGTGGACATATCCTTGACCGTATAACACAAAATTGGTGACCATTGTTTTTGTGCACCACAAAGGAAGTTGTAGTAAAAATCTGTGGGTATTTCCATATCTCAACTTTTTCAAGCATGTTTTTCAGAAATGTCTTAGTAATACTTGCAAAGAGCAATGGTACTCCTAGTATGCAGATTTCCTGTGTTGAAATAGTGCAGTCTGCTAATTTGGCAACTTCACCCAAAACTCTCAAGACACATGGAAAAGGGTTTATGTAAAAACATTTTTTTTATTGAATTAATTGTTGATTTCTTTTTTTACAAGCTGATCATATTCATATTTTAACTGATAATAAAGTAATACGGCACCTTCTTCAATATGACCTGAAATGTATGTCCTTCAAACACTAAACTGGTGAGTGCCGGTCACGTGTGTGCGTAAGTTAGCACATCAATAACTTTTTGAAAGGAGAAAGATCTAAACCATCATTTATTATTGTAATAACAGCAGGTACATATAAACTGGCTTTGGACATGAAATATGAACATTACTAAAAGTTGGTGTTTCTATTAAATAAACACTTCGTCTTTTGGGGTCACGTTTGTAGGTGACATAAACCAAAGTCAACATTCTTTGTTTATTACTTGTCTATTTTCCTATAAAGTTGTAATTTTTCAACATAATTTTGAAAATTGAAGTCCGTGCAATACTTAAGGCAGTATTTCCAAACAGAAATGAATAGCTATTCATTATTAAACTAAAGAGCAAAATGGTGTAATAATCTCACTTTTTTATCCCAAAATATTAATACATTCATTATGGCAATGGGCGTGGTTTGAGTTGAGCATATTGTTTAAAAATATCATGTAGGAAACTTGAAGGATGGTTAACATGATAATGTAAAGAAATTTGCAATACCATTAACTTCATTTTTTATCAAAAAAAGGTTTACTTTTTTGAAGAATGGCCCTCTAGAGTATTCGTACTGGTAGCTTACCTAAAGACCGGAGGCAAGCAAATATCACAGCTTTATTTAAAAAAACTGACCCATCCAACTAGAGACCAGTCCCTCCCTCCTTCCGTGTGTTGCAAACAACTTAAGCATATATATACAGTCATGTTTATGGGTCATCTGGAGAAGCACAATATCTTTAGTCATGGTTCCGGGCTTAAAGATCGTGTGAATCTCACTCCTCACCACTATTCACCAGATAATTAGCTCAGTTGACGAAGCCAAACAAGTGGATGCAGTGGTCTTGGATTTCGCCAAGGTGTTTGATGGGGTTCACACATAAAAGACTCTTGCATCGACTGAAATATTTTTTGGAGTAAGGGACTCTCTTAATTCATGGAACCAGTTTTTTTGAGTGATAGAAACCAGTCTGTAGTAGTGCAGGGTGTTTCTTCTACGCCAGCACGAGTTGTTTCCGGTGTTCCGCAAGGAACAGTGCTGGCACCGCTACTGTTCTTGGTTTATACTACTTACCAGAAGGCCTATCCTCACAAGTCTGTTTATTTGCCGACGACTGTTTGATATATCGTCCTATAAAATCTTATGATTGTAGAGCCCAGCAACAAGATCTTCGTAAACTGGAGCGCTTGGAGAATAAATGCAGCTGACATTTACCCGTATAAATTAATGTGCTGCTTTTACAAGGAAAGCCACTCCAATCTACCATACATACTCTGGTCATAAACTTGAGGTTGTCACTCATCATGGCGTAACCCTCTCAACCGTTAAACACCACTTACAGCCAAGGCTAGTAGTGTTTATTTGGGTTTTGCTGTCGCCGTAATCTACATAAAGCACCGAAAGATGTCAAAACCCAGGCATACAAGAGCCTTGTTCCACATTTAGAATATTGTTGCTCTGTCTGGGACCCTTATACAACCAGGAATATTAGTAAAATTCAAGCAGTTCAAAACAGCGCTCGCTTCATCCGTATGACTATAACTGGATTAAGCTGTTTCCAGAATGATTAAGGATCTTCACCTTCACTCACCCAATACTCGTCGCACATTTACTAGACTTTCTACATTTCACAAAATCAAGTACTAATATGGTAATATGCACTACTTTACTGTAGCACCCGAGGGATCACCATAGAAGTACCCAACCCGTAAATACGCAATTCCGCATGGCACCTCACTGCACTTGCCACTCTTATTAAATTCAAGATTTTTATTTCCATAATTATATAATTTCATCAAAACAACATAAAAAACAACAAAGTAAAAGAAAGACAATTATTG
>JAMKCH010084728.1:0-96042 GCA_023653785.1 Ophioderma brevispina | reverse complement strand
TTAGAAGTTTGCAGCTGACCGAATGCAAGGCCTCAAAACTAAGCATGCATTACATAACTCAGGTAGATCAGTGTCAGTTTCTTTAAAATATCTACAATATTATCTAGAGACTCTTTAAGGGCTTTCAAATCTGATGACAATGTGTCGTCTTTCTCATGTACACGCCGGAATTCTTCTAAGCTTGCTGCTTTGCGCCCTCCAATGCTTTGGGACTGCAAACATTAATTAACATGATATGTTAAATTGATGTTAATGATGGGCGGCACCATGACACCAAGTTCACACACCTGTGATATAGGTTGTAAGCTTACACACTGTTTTTAAAGATGTGTTTTAGAAAAGAATTTAATTTTAGAACTTACAATACCCATGTATTTAAATTAAAGGCAGGCATGCTATCTTGCATAAAGGATCCTAAGAACTGACGCACGCACTATAGGATTCACATCGGTTAACATGAGAAACGGAGGTAAGTCCAGCGCCCGCTGCAAATGATGTGTTTGTTGTGGTTGCACCTGTTTCTAAGTGTACCTCAAAGACTGAGAGAAAGGGCAGAGTCTGGGGTTGAAAATCCGTTGCTATCAATATTAAGTATAAAAAGCGTAGAAATATCAAAAAAGTTGGCATTGAGTTTTTTTTATTTTGATCTGAAATTACATTGTTTGTATCTTGATTTTTTAAAAAAAACACCTGACTGAAAAAAAGTGCCCTGACCTCCAGAGTCCACGGTGCCATGCTAGTCCTCACGGTTCCAGTAGCTCGAAAAATTTGATACTACCCTACTTCATGACTGGTCGGATAGGAATATGAATGATCTTCAAGCAGAATGTTAGCTTTAAGGTTCTGTGATGTTCCCTGGGGAGAAAAAGCCGTTTTCATCTCGCCTATTTTGTACAGGAACGAATTGGACTTGTAATTTACCGGTCCGTGAACCCTCATCAAACTCTCTCTTTAGACAATTTTATATTAAAGCATGGTTTGCTATAATGTTCTGTAAAAAGAAATTTCTTACTGATCATGTTCGGGTTTTCTTGGATTGAAACTGCCTTTAGAGGTCGGGACCTTGTGTTGACTCTTCATAACACTCGTTCTTGCATGCGAACGTTTTAACACTTCCGGTTTATCATCTGAAAGACGTTTGTAAAGATTTGATTTTTCTTGCACATAGATTATGACAAAGTACTTCATATTTTGCCGACAGTAAACAACTGAAGGGTGTTCTGAATGTACATGTGACATCATAGGACACATCATTTACAGATTACTAACAAATTCAAATTGTCGAATTTTGAAAGTCAGAAAATAATATGTTTTTTCAGGAGCCCGGATAAAGACACTGGTCGAGAATGTTCACGGCCAATTCTTCATGGTAGTTACCGCGCAGCTACCACCGAGTAGACATGGATTACCTGCCCACTTGACGTACACTCGTCGGCCAGGATTCCGTGTATTTTTGCCGCATAGACGGATAGTGTACATACAGCGGCTGTCTCCCCCGTCGTGGAGTAGCTACGTGGTTAAATCGGCTATCGGCGCGCGCGGTAGTTCTCATGTGCCGGAATATGGGGTTTTTTTGACGATGTCCGATTGAATTTTTTTGGATGATTTTCCTAAACACCGTTCAAGGTAAAAATGAGAGAACAGAGAAACAAGTGTATAGCGCCTTAATTTCATGAAATTTTCATCACTCTCAAAAGGCGTCGTGGTTAACCGCGGAGTAGCTACGTGGTAGATGCGTGTCTACTCCGTTACTGTCATAAAACACCCTTCTCTCCATAAAGGTAGCCATTGGGGTAGGTACAGAAGAGTAGACAAATCACTGTATACTAATAACTGTGTACTTTGCAAACCCTATCTTGCAGCTACTGCCGCGCATTAGCCAGTGTGTACTGAGGATTAGCTGCCGCGGTGAAATGGTGGAATAACACCGTAAGGCTACCAAGTGAGTAAGAAAAGGCTGTGTTAACGGGAAGCTCGTTTCAGAGGATTGGGACCAATGACACTGAATGATCTATTAGTCAAATCTACGTTGGTACGATGTATAACAAGTCGTGTAACATGAGAAACAGGCGTAGCCTTCGCCTAGAGCCTTAGAATTACGTTCCAACACATACAATTCAGACCATCAGTGAGGTATGACCACTGATCTCTATAGGGCCAAATGGATTGGACTCCCAACAGTAATTGTAAAGAAGATCAGTGAAGCAACCGGCGGACATCTGGTCTACCAGTACAATACCATTCCCAGAGGGACACCTGTTCAACAGAAGTTTGTATCGCGAGTGCGTGCCTGTTTTAGGGACATGCCATCCGATACGTGCACAACTTAAGATACATTGAGCTCATGAATTGGCTTGATTGTGTACTCTGTATGTCGCTGATAGCCACATTTCAATGGAAACATACTTTGGTTAAATGACCGCTCTTTAAAGCCTTCTTAACTACCTGCTTGTGCTCTTTTTGGAGTACATATGGCCGTCAGTGGTTGCAAGTACGGAGCCAAGGTTTCCAACCATTGTATAGAGATCAGGGGTATGACGTAGGAGCCGGTCGTTGAATAGCAAAAAAACCAATACACATAAAGAAAGGATTTGGGTCCAACAAAAGGAATCAAAAAGTAGTGACGAACTTTGGCCACGACCGCATGCGGACACCAAACGCGCAGCTTTAATTTTGTAAGGACTGGAGGTCTTTTGAGATCTATTTCATGGGCGCTGTATAGCAATCTGAGGTGGCATAGGCATGGTGGGACAAGACCAAAGATCGTACAGCATGATTGAAAGCATCAAAAGTGATTAAACCTACTAATTAGCCTTCAGGTACAGAAATATATGGTAAATTTACACTTTTAGAGATCGACACCAATCCGATTGGATATACTTATGGTGGAATCGAACATAACCCCAAGGTTCTGTACACACCTCAGATGGAAGAACAGGAGGTATCACCAAGATCTAAATGTATTGAAGGCAGATGTTTCAAAACACGGGCGTGGCAAAAGACATAGATTCTGGTTTCTTGACGCTTAACCCCCGCAGCCGCGCGCAAGTGGCTTGTAGCCTGCAAAAACTAACACGGGGATCCGTCTGCTCATCATACAGTCCACGGTAAGGGATTTAGCCGGCTGACTAGTCGGGGTTTAAGTTTGTAGGACTTATGGCCCATCTTTTTCACATTCACGCGGGGACAATTGAATATTAATTATTAAAGAAAAAATACAGATGTTGAATCTTAAAAAGGAATTTTATTATGGGAATAACAGCCAATTTTTGGAAAAAATAAAGATTGATGACGTCACGGCATTGTGATTGGTTTATTATTTTGCTGCGGGGGACCCATTCAGGTAAAAATGACGTACGTATCCCTAAATTGGAAAGCAAACCGATTATCGTCATCGTACGTCGGTTTTGATCATAGGGAAAAGGTAAATTTGTACTGTTTGACATACGACGCGGGGGTCTTTGGAAAAACATAATAGAACTTTGGGCAGAGAGGGTCATGTACAGGACCTTGATTAACTCGTCGGATTAGATTATATCGTCGCCCGAAGAGCAAACTGATAATCTGATACCTGACACGTGACTGGGACCTGACCCGTGACACCAAACTATTCAACTCGTACCGTTTATAACTACAAAACGCAAAGCAGCAAGCATTCTGTATCTCTGTTGTGACAGCGTAATCGATCAAGATGTGGACTATACACGTGGTTCTGTACCGGGAGGGTAGGACACGATCTGCTCCGATTTGGGCATTGGGGATTCCAAAACGGATGTTTTGTGAGACTGCTACATGCATTTAACTATGCAGCTCGGTTCCCAGTGACATTAAAAAAATATCTCTTAAACCTTTGTTCAAAAGATATTAGTAATATCATGATAAATTAAGAAAAAAATATGAGTCACATCAATCAGTTCTGTTAAAGTACTGTGCCACTAACTCAAAACTCCAGAAACTTCCCCTGCAAAAGAATTCTATCAAAACATAATACCATTGACATACGCGCCATGGCTACAGAGCTATTGCGCTCTTAGCCATGCGCCACGAACACCTAATATCAGAAACAGCATATTATAATATTATGCACCCCAAAACCATTCCCACTCCTGGATTCGTCTGCAGCGTGTTTTTGGACACTGTAGTGTTTATGTCGATATTAAGCTTGGAAGGTTAATCTGGTGCAAAACTCACAGAAAAGCTGGAGTATCATCAGCATATGGAGTAAATATGATTCCTAATGATGTCACTGACTGATGAGTGAACATTATGAAACATTGGGAGTCCTGCGGAACAGAGTGTTAGTTGAAATGTAACCACACTCGTGTACTGCGTCAGTGAGATATGATCTTAACAAGGCAAGAGTAGTGCCCGTCATACAAAAACTGATTTCAAGCCTTACATTATTGTAAACGTATAAATAGATTCCTTAGCTGACCGATGTTACATTTCGACCAATAAATCCAGAAGTGTACTACTAAATATGTAAATTAACGAAGAAAGTAGTATTCCGCCGACGGGGAATTCCCTGGCGGTGTTGCTCTCATATGAGGCGAGAACTAAATAAAGATTTGGACCATTTAAAATGGGTAACTGACCACGATTTTGTGCTGCACGTTTTAATAAATTAATATTAAAGCAATATTAGAACATTTTTTTGAAGAGCGCCCCCAATTTTTCAAAAAAAATAAGATTTTTACACGGTGCATTGGTAAACTGGCTTAGTATACAAATATTGACTGCTAGGAGGGGGATGGTTGAAAACTATGGACACGGTGATCTCGAACGCCTCGGGGCATAGTATGGTTACGAGATCACCGAGGGCCTAGAGTTTCAACCATGCTGCCGCATAAAAAGAAGTGGTCAATTTTTGTGTGATTATACCGATATATAGATCTTGTAGTGATGGTTTAAAAGAACATGCTACAGTAAGGATCTAAACACAGGCCTATATCGCCGATTTCGTTGAAAGGCCCCAAATAAGCAGGTTAAAATTGTTTTTCTTACCAAATTAAGCTTTGCAGATAGATTATTTGGATCCAAAACACAATAAGGGGAGCTATTTGAAGTGATGCTAAAATTAAACTTGATGTTCAAGTATTTAACCCTAGCTATTATGAGGGAACCATCTACAGGATGCCGTGGCGATCTTGTCGCTGGGTTCCCTCGACAGGATCGCCATGTGAAGGCCATGGCATGGGCAGGATGGCAGCATTGGTTTAACAATTTGTGTAACTTAGGTGCAAAACTTGTGAAGAATTAACAATAAACCTTTAGTGTTGAGGACAGTGATGTTGGAGTCCAAACGGGTCGCAGTAATCGACTTCTTGCCATTTTTGTCGGCAAGATGCGTACAATTTTCCTGCATTTCATGACTCGATGATCGCAGCCTCAGAATTCAGGCAGTTTACATGGCCTGCAGATGCCTGTTAAGCGATGTCAAATATCTTCACGGTATTGTACCTGCCGTTTGGTATTAGCCCTTTGAGCTGCCTCTCTGATTCCTTTCAGACCTTCATTTACAGCTCAAAAAAGCATGATGCTGATGGTCTGATACTGCGATTCAGCATTTCACATACGAGTAAACAACATACGATCAGGGGCTGCTTTATTCATCTCTTACACCAGCTTCAATATGTACACTCATAATACGGATGAATAGTTCGTACGACAGTCCTTTACGCTGGGAAGAGGTGTCCCGGGCATAGTTCATGAACTATGCCCGCTCTTCCAGGGCATAGTTTATTTTTGGTTCAATTTTTGAAGCTAGTTGAATTTATGCCTCCACTTTTAACCAATCAGATGACAGGGATCTATATATGAGGTATATAATCAACTATAACTGTGAATGGTTAAGCTCGAAAATGTCTGTGTATGTCACAAACGAAGAAATGTTGTAATTAGAATAATTATTATCGGGATCCCGATAATAATTCAACGGCTGCTGGAAACTGTCTTCCAATGTGAAATAGCCGGGAAATAGCGCCATGTACGTGTCTACGCTCATCCATTAGTTGTTTTATTAGTTCAGTCAAGTCAAGTTAGAGGTTATCTTCTCGAGGTGGCACTATTTCATCATGGACGGACATAAACGTAATATTTCCAGCTCTGCCGTTAAGTCCAATCTGGGATCCCAATTCTAATTACAAATCGCTTATTTTATGATAAATACGCATTTCTTAGCATTCTCGTTCGCAGGTATAGTTTCCTAGACAATAACCAATGTAACTGTGCCAAAATATCAACTTTTGAAAATTGGGGGCGCTCTTCAAAAAATGTGCCATTATTGCTTTAACATTACATTATTTCAGCGGGCTTTGATTAAGGTTAGAAACAGAAGCTTTTAATAAAGTTACTTGGATCATACTGACATGTAACTATATGTGTAAATGTCCCAACCAGTTTTGGTCCAGGTTGTAAACCAGTGCACAGATATATTATACAAAATAGGTATGGCATATATTTAAAATGGCATTAAGAACTTTCTAAGTAAGATAGCGAAATGCTACAATGGCCCAGCTTTACCTACATGTATGATTTAACTGTGTTTTGAAACATAAATATATTACCCTGTAATTATGAGTCAGCTTAATGGCCTTCTTTTGTTGACGTTCCTCAAGCCTTATTGTTCTGGAGCGTCTTCGTTCCAATTGGACTTCATCAGTGACGGAGCTCTCCTGATTACAAAAATGTACCATCACAAAGTTGACCTTTAGGTGGTATATAATTTTTTTTATTAAATCAAAAACACCGACTATCCTCAAAAAAGAGGAGAGATAAAAAAGAGAACACGTGAGAGAGAGAGAGAGAGAGAGAGAGTATTTGCTCCCCTATTTTGCCTTTGATGCGCCCTTTTTAGTATGAAGTGTGTAAAATGTATATATTAGTCGTAAAGTTTCGTGTTTCTTTCTTTTGTTTAATAGCAAAGAATTTACTGCATTATTATGTGTTAAATTTATATGGTTGATCGATACTTTGGTAAGTTTGATCTCTTTTGTATAATAAGCAGTCCTGCCTGTTCTTTATACACAATTTAAGCCCAAATACAAAAAGGGAGCACAAAACATATTGATGCATATTGATTTCATTGCTACAGTGCTGAGTGATTTAGCAAAACGGTTAAGGTATAATATTATTACAATTTAGGATGTGCTTAGTTCCGGCAATTCCTTTAAATTTAACGTAAAATACATATAGTTTACCTGTTGTATCCATATACGTTTACCTTTTTAATGGAACGTTGTATTAATTTGAAGCACGCCACCAGGGAAGCTGTTGATGGAATGAGATTAAACGGCGGCGGTACAACTGAGGTGTCTGTCATGTACTCACTCATAATCCGTGTGCGAGCAAACTTCCATTCTGTATCGGCATTTGCCTACAGATTCACAAGATAAAATGACTGGTTCTTAAAATAACAATTTTATTTCTATTCCAAGTTAGGTCTATCGGATTAAGATTTGGTATCATTGCAATATCATAGCTTCTCATATATTTTTGGTTAAAAAATGGTAAAATATTTTTCTTAAATCAGGAGTGTATATGTGTGTCTTTAGTTACGCAAGAGTTAAAGAGACACTGGCACATTTGAAAAATAGTGCACCCTCAAGATTTTTCAAAATCGATATTTTTGCATGGTTATAAAGCTTTTACATACAAAGCCCTCACCCGAAATGATTAAGACCAAATCAGCTTCCTTATGGGTAAACAGAACGATTTTGTAATTTAACGTCGCCGGCGACGTTAAATTCAGCAGACGACGAAAATGGCGTTAACACAAGAACACGCACGCCGTATGCACGTTTCCTACGCTATGTACACTGTTTGACCGGTCTATAACCTTTGTGGTTTTGATATCAGTGAGTACGAGTCAAAAATATTCATGTATATACACATTTGTTGATTAAAGATATGGAAAACTTAAAAGTTGGCCTACAAATTACCTGGGTGTCTTTATCCTCATATCAATGTCCCTACCTGTTTTTGGGTATGTTATTTTTATGTGTAAAATATATCTCTGTTCTTCCAATGGCCTAGCTATCATTTGAGAGCAAATTGAAGAAATTTCATATTTTGTGAAAATGTGCCAGTGCCGCTTTAAGCTAGCAGATTACAACAGAAAGTGGAATTTCGCTACAATGCCAGCAAATTTGATCATTTTTCTCCCTAAAATAAATTGTAAATAACACACGTTTCAGCGTAATCACCTCCATTTTATTGCAAAGGAAACAACAAAGAACGATTTCATTTTATAAGCAAGTACTATAAAAGAAACAGCACATAATTATTTAATGCTTATCTCAACTAACCCTAACCCTTAGAAACTCATATTTTTTCAACACGATTACTTTTCTTTTGTAAAAGTATTAGGTAGTTTAACATTACAGACATGCACAGATAATGAAAAGCATGTTCAATATTGTGGGCCAATACTAATCAATCATTCTGTGATATGATCTTCTGGATCATCACTGACTAATGTCTGCCAATATTAGATGACTAATTCTAAAAGAAGTGTTTTAGTACTCACCTCAATCCTTAGATAAACTGCACTCGTCAGACCAATGAGAATTTTCATCAGGAAGATGACAACAGTTATATGCCAGAAGGCAAACACAAGGTAGCCGATATTTTCCGAAAAATGCAAATTAGATGGTAAATCAAAGTAGTCTAGACTTGCATGTCCAAAAAGCATCCAGAAAAAGGTTTTCAAAGACGCCCAAAAGCTGATGAAAAGACAAGTTGAATACCAATGTAACTATTAAAGATTGAAAAAGAACGAATGCAAATGGTGAGACTACGAAAACGTTTATTGTCAACACTCCCAATAACCTATAAGGTGGTCATTACGCTTAGTATCGGTAACACTGCAGTCATAAAGCGAAGAACAAGAAATAGTGGTATAAAATAGTAAAAAACATTTAAAAAAAAATTATCATGCAATGATTGTTTCTTTACCCTGTTGTTCAGGTATTTTGTTCTAAAGCTACAGCAAATCTCTAAAAGACTGTCAAAATGTTATTTCTTTCATTAATTTTAATTAGAAATTAAAGTATTTTGAATATTTATGAATTGACTGCTACATTTTATTTATGTTATAGTTTCGAGTATTATTCGATTTACTTAAATACAGTATTTATGGTATTTTTCTGTTATACACATACTTCCCAAAGTGAGTATCCGGACACAGATGTTTGTTGTCTTGGCACAACTCCAGTGCTGCATTCTCGAAGGATCTGTACAGCTGCGTCATTCCAAGAGAGAAGGAGAGCCAGATAAAGCAAAATAGTGCCAGAAATTTGAAGATGGGATAAATCATTTTCTTGAAGCTGACTTCAAGTGCACCTAACCCAGCAATGAGTACAGTGATGTCAAGAAGGCGAATAAACGTGAAGGCGTTGGCAACAGCAAAAGCAGCCTCAGCTATCAGGATTGGATCGAAGGCGTACCAGTCTAGACGCGATTCCTCCAACATTGTGGTACAGTTTGAGCTTCGATGACAACACGCAAAAACAGCCGTATAGCAATATTAATAAACGTAATTATTTAGTTATAGAAGTGCACGTTTAAAAGCGATACACATAGTCTACACATGATGGTATTCGAGCATGTACATACCTTTCCGATGAAACAGAATCGCATATCTTCTTAGTTGACATGGTAGTACTCATTTGCTGAAACCAATCCTCTTGTTGTACAGTTCGTTTCACCTGTTTGAAAAGGTTGTGCGCAAATTTCTTTCATCTACATTCGATATTTCGTTGCGATCTGTTCGTGTTGTATGCAACTTGATTCATCTTATCACTTTTGAAATAGCTATAAACGAATTACACAAGACGTATTTTCTTCTCTCAAGTTGTAATTTACACAGCTAATTTTTACGACAACGACGATGACTATGACGGTGATGATGATGAAGAAGATGATGATGATGATAAATTGAAGATGATGATGACGTGACGATAATAATGATGATAATGATGACAGATTCAACCAAAGATCAAAATAGCCATGTTAACTTCACTAACTATCGTCTTCCCTTTGTGGCCTGGTCTATATAAGGTGCAATACCGTATGAGTGTTTAGTTTACTCTGTAGGGTAGAGTATGTAATCGCATGCCAAATTTAGAGATGTTTTTAAATATTTTACTCTCAAATAATATCCAAAAAGGAACCAGTTACCCCAGAATCGATTTACCTGTACGTGCGCCATTGCAGCAAAAATTAAGTAAATCCAGTACAATACTATCTGTGGCATATCTACAAAGCCACTTCCAATATCGACATACATCCTGGTTCCCTGATCCCGCAATTCCGTCACTTCTCGCCATGTCACTCCTACAGAAAATAACAAATTCATCTTACTGAGCAATGGATAATTGTTAAAGTGAAATGTTTAAGGGGGCCCAGGATACTGAGGATAGTTACCTAGGTGAAATTGGTCAGGATCATGAAATCGATTCTTTCCTTAACAGGAAGCTAATGCAGTTGAACGAGATCGTCACATATAGGATCAAACCTTCTTTTGTTATCAGAAGCGCATCTGATCTGGCATATAATATTAGCAACATGAGATGCCATTGAAAAACCACAATCAAAATGACCCCAAGGTTCACCACAGGATCAGATTTGATGGATATGTTCACCCTAGCGATATTGACCATTGGAAGGGCAACCTTAGCTAGCTGGGATTTAAAACCAATCACAATTATACCATTACCTACCTCGGTTTTGTTTTGTCACTGGCTCACCAATGTTTCCATCCTATGGTCATGAATTTCTTGCGTATGTCAAGCTTCAAGGAGGATGGCCCGATTTAAGTATATGAAAATTCCATCTTGATAGATTGGCCTTCACCCCAAAACTCCATCGGTAAAGTTTCGCGCCGATATTTCAATCCGTTTTGATGTGAGAGCTAAAAACGTTATTTTGTAAGCCCCATAGAGTACTGTGTAAAATTAATATTGGTCGACCAAATAGGGGCACATTTTCACTCATAACTTCCAAACCAAACATTATTTAGCCCTAAGATTTCACAGGGTAAATGAGAAAAATAGTAGCTTTCTTCTGATACCAAAATTTCGGCCACTTCCGGTAAAATTTGGGGTTCTGGTGGACGAGGCTATTAGCGATCGGGCCATGGACCTTTAAATAATATATGTCAGAAAATACAATATATTTGAGCCTCACTTTTACCGAATTGGATGACCTAATTAGATTGCACTAAGCCATCCACAGGCCTGCCATCTCATTGTCAGACATGCCATCATGAAACTGATAGGCCTCAGAGCTTTGCCACATCAAGTGGAAAGTGATCTCCACGTAGTGATTGATATCTAGTCTTGCATGCAGCAGTTTAACGACCACTAGGAGTTTTGTTGGACGGACAGTCACAATAAATTTGTGTGCCATCAGCATGGATGTGTTATTTCATTCCTTCACGACGTATGTCTCCAAGAGGAAAAAATGGAAAACGCAAGGCCCGGAGACAGATCTTTGTTATAACACCAATATAAAGATGTAAAGCAGAAAAAATTCCGTTTATGTGCTCCATTGCGTTCTAATTAAAAGGACGATTAAAACAATTCAAAGTGCGCGACCCTTTATTTCAAAGGTAATAATGCAATCTGGTTACTTGGTAAGTATCATCATAAAATGAACAAATATAAAAAAAAGTGTCAAATTATGCGCTGCTCAGTTCTAAAAGAACACGGCAGCGACCACCTTGGGTCTCCTATTGCTCACGGAATATCAGTGTAGACCATCATACAAAGCAGATACTGTGCTGTGGTCAGTGGCGTAAAACAGCGGGGGGTGGGCGGGGGGGGCGCAAGCCCCCCCCCCCCAATAGTTTTTTTTTAAAACCCCCTTCAGCCCCCCCCAAAATGAAACTGACTTTTTGTACAGTGTCTATGGAGAGGACCCAAAATTGCCCCCTCAAAAAAAAGCCCTGGCCACCCTTCAGCCACCCCCATTTGCAAAGGTCGTTACGCCACTGGCTGTGTTGTGTTTGTATGACGAGAAAATGTCTTTATCGGACAGGTTGTGATCAGACATATATGATGTGAGCTAAAAATCGGGTTTGGTTTTGCAACGATGTCTGTGATTATAATATGTTGTCAAGACAAAGGAGATGTCAAACACTAATTCTCAAAGACACCGAAGCCCCGATAGTTCTATCCTAGCATAGCCTAACACTATAGGAATGTAAATTCCGTGATCCAGAAAAATTCAAAAATAAAATATCGTCAAAATTCAAGATTGCCACCATTTCAA
This sequence comes from Ophioderma brevispina, assembly GCA_023653785.1. Lineage (NCBI taxonomy): Eukaryota > Metazoa > Echinodermata > Ophiuroidea > Amphilepidida > Ophiodermatidae > Ophioderma > Ophioderma brevispina. Next base: position 83,769 of record JAMKCH010084728.1, on the reverse strand, counting down.
TGGCAATGGAAGTAAACATTACAATAATTGCAGTGCGTGTAGGCCTATACCTACTTATCCTGACCACGTTTAGTGAAATAAGCCCTTTTGTAAGTTGTCAAAATCCAAAACCCAAAATGAAAAATGCCTGTTGCTTTTAATTGCATATATCTTATTTTGGGGCGAGGAAGATTTTTCTATTTTCCATAACAACTACATAAATAAAACACAATAAAAACAAACAAACAAATTAACATACCCTGAAATTATTTAAGTTTAAAAAAGTTACGCATAGAATTTGCATTTTTAAAGCTATGCGCGTGGTCTTCTGAAACACTTTTTTGCCTAATTGTCGAATGCATACTATTGTTTTTAATAAAAGATCGTGCACCTTACCTGCTATAAAAAGAAAGATTAAACCAGGGACCTCATAGGAATGGCTTTTGTAATCGACATATTCCTTAGCAAGTGTATCATCCTGAGTCGCAGTTTCCTTGACTGTGAACACGTTTTCTTGTGTAGTATACACACTCAGTATGAGAATCAAAAGAAACGTGACACGAGACGATGCGTGGAGAATAAATTTGACATATCTGAAAAAGTTAACACAAAAACAATTGCCAACCTGCCGATACATGTATTTACATTTACATTACATTATGTAAATGGGTAGTAAGCCGATTTTCATAATGAGAAACTAACCCAAATTGTAAACCTATTCCAGACTTTAACACCAAAATATATGCAAATCTAACCCTAATGCAAATCAAAATCAATTAAAATATGAATCTACTTTTCGCCGTGTGTCATTTTTTCGACGCAGCACCGGAAAAGCGCTTTCGAGTGTTGGTTATTTTTTTCTTCTTCTTGGATAGTTCCCAGAACCAAGTGGCGTACCGAGCGAGTGAAGGTTGGGAAAGTTGCTTCCCTGGCTCAAATATTGGGACGTAATATGAAAAACTGGCATTTCATTTCCGATTTGGGAGGATTTTGACCAAATTTTGACCTCAATTTGGGCCAAAAATAATGTTAATTGTGCTTTGTGCACGCGTCGCACACATTTGTTCCTTTTTAGCACTAATCCTGTATTTTCTAAATAGTTACCTTAACATTCTTTCCAAATTGAGTTAATACAGCAAGGCTAAAGTTGCCATACTTACGGTGTTCTCATCACTCGTAAGAAAAGTTCACATCTGTTAGTAAAGGCGGACAGAATGAGGTAGAGCAAGCTAAAGACAGGCCAGAAAAAGGCGAGAATAGTCGTGAATAAAAAACGTCGTATTGTGGATCTGTCGACGTACTGACTAAACCCACGCCGCCAATGACGCCATAAATTCTCCTGCAGCTTTTTATGTGCTATAAACTGAATAGTAAGAAGAAGCAAAAGAAATTGTGTTTACCTTACAGTTTATTATTTGATTGCTTTTACAGAATGTACGTTTCATCAAAATTTGGGTGAACTACTTTCTTTCGTGGCACTGCCTTAAATGTCTAAAAATACATTTGTCATACAAAGAAAATTTCATGATTGACATGGTAGACTGGAAGAGGAGGTATAGTGTTCTTCCCGCAATGCATTTCTTTCAATGCATTTTTTGCACTTGTTGTCACCCGAGTTTATGTGACAAAAAGTGGGATGAGTTCTGTTTATTTAGGTACTTTTTGGTGACAACCAGTGCAACTATTGTACTGGACGAATTGAATTGTGGGATGCACACTTGTAGACCGGTATGTACTGGACGAATTGAATTGTGGGATGCACACTCGTAGACCGGTATGTTTTCTCATTTGCACAGTTAGTTTAGTTAGTTATACCAAAGTTTTAAATCCGGTTTTGTCCCCGTTAACGAGGGTGGCCGGATACACCTCACTCAGCAATACTGCTGAGTAAAGTTGATTTTACTCTGCGCTGTTCAATTTCACCTCGATTGGCCCACTATGGGCCATACCGACTATTATGTTATTATGGTCATTTGGTGAATTTAGATTGTACTTTAGTGTTGCTCTTATTGTATTCCCTCTTTAAGAGTTTTAAATGTGAAAGAAACAGCACCAGTTTCAAAATTTTTCCATGGTCTATGGACTAGAGCTTATGATCATAGTTACATGTGTCGGGGGTGGGATTGATTTTACCGTATGGCATAAGATAATATTGATATTTCACGTGAACCATTAACAAAAGAGGAGGTGCTATAATCACGAAGTGCACCTTGATAATCGTCATGAAAATGCAAAAGTGTTTTGAAAAAGACTCAACTCTTAGCTACCACAGTCGCATAGATAGTCTTGAGTATTATTCAAAATTATCCCATTGCCAGGAATGTCATAAGTAAATTGTTTCCCTCCCGATTTTCCACAGAAGCTTTCTAATTGTATACTAACCCCTTTGTACTTCATTTGTAGTCCTTGTGCAATTCGAATAGGTATATTTTGTAATTGTCCCCTGCCACAGCAAACTGTCACCTGGGAGGCTGATCTTTCGGCTTCGCTTCCATTGAGTAGTGACTCAACTTCTTCGGCGTTGGTAAAGTCCAGCGTGTTCTCAGCTATTTTGTGTAGACGTTCTTCAATATTGGTAAATTCATCTCGTGTACCAAACTTCTCAATACTGTTCTTTTCTTTGAGTCTGATGTCCTGTATTTGCTCTGCGAGACGGAATATATCCTTGAGTAGGTCTGAACTAGTTTGCAACAGATAAGCTTCTGAAGTGAGTGCTTCACAGAGCTGTATCACGGCCGTTCTCGCCCAGGACGTTTACAAGAAAATTGATGTCGAACGTCTTCAAGAGTCGGCATTTTGGCACCGTACTTTAGAAGAATCTGTAGGGGAAAATATTATTAGGTCGTCCGGAGAGATCTTATGGAAGCATGACAAATTTGTCTTTTTCCTCCATGTGTTATCTGTCAAACTTTAAATTATAGTTTTACACTTTTTAGTGTACATACCTTCCTAGTGAAAAAAACATGGATGAAGTTCATAGTTCGTATACTTATAACAAGTTGACTCTAACAGGAGAATACATAACAAGTTCATTGACTGTCATTTAAGGTTATTCGCTTGTATCTATATCATACTTGGCAAAATGGTAGGCTGTCATGAGGCTGTCATGGGGTGGTTATGAACGTGTATACAGTTGAAAAGTCAAAGGTCGAGTGCAATTTGCATACACATTTGATAGCCTTTGATATAAACAGATGAGGGTTGTAATTAAGTTGAGGTCAACATAGGTTTAGGAAGATTTTCAGGATTAGGGGCCACTTGAAGGGTGATGAAGGTACAACATCAGAGATACACACAAGTCCCAAGTATTGAATGGATCATATTGCAATGTAATTTCACACACGTCCTATCAATACAAGATTCCCAGTTGTGTGCATATGATTACCTTAGGTATCTTTTCTACTTAGGATACTGATTTGTGACAAATTAATTACCTTCAAAATTTCATATCGGTTTAATCTTGATGCTAAAGTCACCGGTGTTGTTTCTGGTGGAAACTCATCATCAGATGTACGGGAGCTGAATATGTCCTCTCTATAGCTCTGATAGAACAAAATGGACGGCATTGAAAACAAACTAACAAACAAAACAAATTTCTTTCAGCAAAGATTGGCAAAAGAGCAGGTATATTTACACGTTATTTTAAGTTCATATTTCGATTAAACATTTCCATTGCTCATTACCTACATATATTACTTTTTGTGGTATTAAAATTCTTTCTAACACTGCAATAATGTTCGGACATCAGCATTTATTTTGTTGTTTACACAGGTATACGACCAACCAAGTAAAAATCACTTCAAGAAGCATAAAATAATCAGCAGTTCATTTAGCGATACTACACCCTTGGTAGTTTGAATGCTTCCAACGTTAGAGCGGAGAGTGGTGTTTCATAATGGGAAAAGAGAGATAATGCCGGTGTTTATTTTTAACAAAATTGACGTTTTCTAATATGAAATTGCTATATTCACTTGGTGCGTTTTAAACACCAATGGATCAGACAGTGGATTTTATCAAGAGTGGGTCCCTTTTCCAACCTTTTGCGGGATCGTGCGGGAGGGGGGGGGGATTTTAGAAAAAAATGGTGGAAAGGCAATGGAGTATTTTCACATATATTTAATAATAATAATATAATAATAATAATAATAATAATAATAATGTAGACTTATAATGCGCACAAATCCACCATACAGGAGCTCAAGGCGCAAATACAACTTATACTACAATTATTAAATTACACAATACATAGAACTCTACAGTTAAGTGACCAGAAAAAAAGAATAGAGAATGCAAACAGCCTACAGAAAGCACACACTAATGAAAAAGCTTGATACATTATCAAATGAGTTTTTAAAGAGGTCTTGAATTGCGCCAAAGATGTGCAAGATCTGACATGAACTGGTAAGACATTCCAAAGACATGGAGCAGCAATTGAAAAAGCTCTGTCCACCCATGAATGTTTAGAACGAGGTTCACAGAGAAGTGACACGGTACTGGAACGAAGCCTTCGAGGTGGGGTATATGGTTTGAGAAGACATGATAAGCTATGATATGTACCCTGGTAGAATGATTTGAAGACTATTAGTAACAATTTGTACACAATTCTATAACCAACTGGCAACCAGTGTAAATCTTTTAAAACAGGGGTGATGTGAGAAGATTTTCTGGTTAACGTCACTAAGCGTGCTGCAGCATTTTGAATGCACTGGAGGCGTGTAATTTGATCATGAGGAAGACCAAAAAAAACAACGAGTTACCCATATCAAGCCGAGAGGTTATAAAACTGTGCACAATTTGCTCAGCTGCATGAGGATTCGAATATTTCCTTATTCTTCCAATGTTTCTTAAGTGGAATGAAACGGAGCGAACTATACTAGAAATATGAACATTAAGAGACATGGCTGAATTAAAAATAACTCCTAAATTTCGAGCACTAGATACAGGCGTAATGTTAGAATCACCTAGTGTGATATGCGGAACATTAACTTTTGACAGTTGTGTCTAGAACCAATCAAAACAAACTCTGTTTTCTCATCAGTCAACTTGAGGAATTTCCTTCATCCACTCACGGATTTCATCAATACCTAGTTTCATATTGTTACTGCTGTGTCAGCATATACTCTTGGGTTGGTTTGAAAGAGACGTACAATTGATATGTATAAACTGTAAACCATTGGACCAAGAACTGATCCTGGGGACAAGAAGTCTTGAATACGGTTTTGGACAATGATTTAAACATTTTTGCTACCATATTACAAGTGTTGACATTTCAGTGAAATGTAAACGTTTTAAAAAGTATAAAAAAAGGACGTACAATTGGGAATAGTATTGATCCCTATCATAGAAAGTCCTTTTGGGGTTATAAACGAAATATTTTGAGCAAGGTCAATTTTTAACGTAAGTCACAGTTTATTGATAAATGTTTTCCTGCAAACATTTTTCAAATGGAACATTGAATGATAATTATCTAAGATTAAAATGACCCATTAAAAAGTAAAGGCTTCTAACATGAAAATTCTTAAACTGAATATATGCAGAAGCAAAGGATGTCATGTTTGGATTCACAAATCCCCCGTAGCTTCTTATCCCATTATTTACATAGTGAGGAAATTAAAGGAACCTTGTGAAATATGTGCTGGTGCTGTTTGTAATTGAACTTGAAGTCTTTCTCTTCTTGTTCTTAATGACTGATAATTACAAGAAGAACTGTGTCTTCGTTTTGTCAGTTCTGTCATAAGAAGCTGCATGTCATAAACATGCACTTGAAGTTTCGAATAAATGAGTTGTCTGATGCTAACACGCTTTTCACTGGTTCCTTATCTTGCCAAGTCCGAGTCCCCGACGTTAGCTTTCTCAACCACTTGTGTTTAATAAATTCCACACTCAGTCCTTTAACAGTACACACTATTCTTCAAATACCTTTTCAATGAGAGCGCCGCTCATTACTCTCACTACTGAATGGTGACGTCATAGTTGCGATACAGTCTGGGGGAGATTTGAGATTCTGTAGTGTGTGTTCATGACGTTCGGAAACTTTTTAGACCTCGGGTGGTAAAAAATTATTCGCAACGATAATGTGGAAAATCCGGTATAGTCCTCGGCTATCGCGAAGCTGAAAACAAATTTAAATAAGACTTTCCTTTGTTCGTTTTGTGATGTTTTTATGTCGTACCGTTGGCCATGAGTCATCCCGAATTGAGGGTGAAAATACCTAAATAAGGTAGATTATGCGCGATTAATGTGACTAGTGAGATCTACTTTGTGTGTCTGTATTACTTAGATCATCCATTCCTTGAACCCACAGTGTCATCATTTTTGCAAGGTGACATTCACTTTAAATAAGGTGACAATTGAAATCTGCATGCTCCTTTCCCGGCAGTGGAAACAAGTTTGAACTGGGAATTCAAAGGGTGAGTATTGTTTGCTGTTATAATTATATTCGCGGAAACGTGTTTGTGGGCGCGATCAAGCATGGGTTGCATGACGCAACATGTACACACATTTCGATTGTGGTTGTTATATTTAGGTTCAGTCACCCGAATGTACTACCAGTGGCAATCAGCGTCGGTGACTTGTCACTAAAATTTGTTATACAGGCGTCAACGGAGAGCTTTGTTTGTGCTTTATGTTGAAATCTGACTGTTTTAGTCAATAACTCGAAATGGCCACTGAAAGACCTTTGACCACAAATCTGTAGACACACTATAGACACTGGTCAAAAGCGATGACTATGTATCAGTCATGCCATCATACAGAGTAGGAGAGGATTCCACGATTGGACATGCAGACTTCTTGAGAAAGAAAGCTTGCATGGCAGAAAAACGGATTTCATGCACGCATTTATGTAATCAGAGCAGTCTAGTCCTACCACAATCATCATGGGGGGGGGGGGCGGTATGTGCAGGAGTTTATCATGTACATTATATTACATGCATGTTGTTTGAAGAATTCAAATCATCTCTGGCACGCCTATTATGTAGGCCTACTTGTCTGCCGCGGATGGCTTAGTTTTCCGGTCATTGAAATGAATGCCAAGTTTGTTATCAAGACATGTTTCCATGTTTTAACTAAAGAGCAGTGGAACTCTTACTGCTCTCAAGCCATGGTATCATGATATTAGAAAACAAATAAAAATGTACATACTACACAAACATTTTGTATTATACAAATAATGTAAAATGTCGCTCCTCCTTTGTTTTCACATATTACATCATAATAAACAGATTATACTTACGGGTTTTGAAAAAATACGTTGCAAAAGACACAAAAACATCTTTGGCCACCGTGAACGCTCATTTGTAAAAATAAATGGCATGGCAGTTCTTAGATAAAAACAGGATTTTATTGATTAATTTATTTATTTTTGTTCTTTCCGATTCTTTGTTGGTAATATACGATTTCTGAGAAACATGTTTTTCACCATACATATTTAAAAAAAAATTTTTTTCGCTTGTTTTTTCCTTTTCAATTCTTTTCAGTATGCACAGGTCTACGGAGCCCCTAAAGTGACATGGTGAAAAAAAAATATTTCGTTCCCACGAAATACTATTTCGTACCCACGAAATACTATTTCGTTCCCACGAAATACTATTTCGTTCCCACGAAATAATTATTTCGTTCCCACGAAATACTTATTTCGTTCCCACGAAATACTATTTCGTTCCCACGAAATAATTATTTCGTTCCCACGAAATATTATTCCGTTACCTCGAAATACTATTCCGTTCCCACGAAATAAGTAGTTCATTCCCCCGAATAGCTATTTTTCCCCGGGTCAGAATGACTTTCGTCAAAAAGATCAACATTGGCAACATGCCCCCCATTGTGTCCCCTAGGTCTGGCAGAGGTTGGGGAATGTCAAAAAGATCGGAATTATATGCAATCCGTCAATACCGCCATCGGCTGTTACCAATTTTTCAGTTAACAACATCTTACCACGTCACCCTACCTCACATTAAAGACCATTTTTTTGGATTCCTCATGACATTCCCTTTCAGAAAATGTCTACTTTTAGCGGGTTTGGGGTAATACTTCAGAAATATGTTAAAATAAAAAGCTCCAAGGCGTCAAATGCAAACTTGGTCACGCAACGCTAATGGCAATCTCAAAACCATGCCATTAGATAAATTTGGCAACGTAGATACACCTTTTTATTACGTCCCTTTCTTACACCCCATTCAGATTTAGGTCAATGCCAGCATATTGTATCTGTTGAACCGTATAACACTGAAGCACCACGGTGACTACAGATTTATAGAAATATTGCATGGAAATGTTTTATTTTGGACTTAATCTATGGGGTTTTCATTTTTTAAAATGGTCATATTCATTGTTACAGAAGGTCTACCCTACAGTCAGTGGTGGTCTATGGGAATTTTAAAAACATGCGTTGGGGACATAAAACAGCAACCTTCAAACGGTGAAATTCATGATTTTGGCAAGTCAGTTCTTTTAACTGTAGAAAGCACAACTCCTTCTATGTCTACCAAATCATCGAGTAAACTGTTATGCATTTAAAAATCCGGTGTACGATAGTACTGTATCTGTTTCAAAAGAAAGAGCTGAAGCCCATACAGAAAGTTACCAAACTTTCAGGAACCCCGCTTCCGGAAAATCCTCTGTGGGGACAGTGGCATAGTAGCCAGAGGGGGGGGCCGCGCCCCCCAATAATTGATTTCGTCGGTTGAAGATGACCCGTCGTTCACTTGAAAATTCAGGTCATAGCACTTGCAGGCCGGATTTGCGGCAAAGTAAGGTTAAAGTTCATGGACAGCGTGCGACAAGTAAAGTTTACAAAATCGTACAAAAAATTACCTCGAAACATTTAAAGCATATAAAACCCACATTTTTCAGGGGGCTTCGCCCCCTCGCCCCCCACCGTGCTTCGCCTATGGACCCCAACAGGGGCCCAAGGCGGGCCCCTGGACCCGACCCATTTTCTGTCAGTTAAGATGCGACACTGCCTCCCAATGTGAAAATCCTAGCTACGACGCCCTGTGGTGGGGATCAGGAGTTAGAAGATGCGTCAGAAGATGTCAAGAAGAAATCACTGAATATCGACTTAAAGTAAAATGCCAGTAAACAGAAAAAATCCTGAACACGATCTACGTTCAATAAAACAGAAGGGTAACACGAAGCACGGAAAAGCAAACGCGTGTTGACGTAGGCTGGTTTTGGATTTTGATTATAATACGAATCTTTTCAAGCAACGTCGAATTGCTTCAGAGGTGGTTGTTAATTAAGCATTCAAAAGTTGGTTCAAAACAAAGACACTTGGGTCCTACTACACTTCCAGAAGAGCTGGTTTTTTCCTGCTGGGAGGAGTCGAAGGGGAAATGTCGAAACAGTTGGACTTTTTTCATGACGGTTCAACCCACGGGACCCTTGACATGGTTTCTCTATGGAAGAAATGTATGATAGAAAACAAGGTAAGTATTACGGGATATACATAGCAAGTAAGAAGAAAGTTACACCTAAGCACGAGAGATGTACCAGATGATCCCGATTTGGTCATGTGAATCCATGCTTTCCATATGAACCCCCGAGTTTAACGGGTCCCAAAGATGGTCGTATGTATAAGTGATACAGAGGGTGAATCGAGTTGAGGACCTGCCTGCGCTTTGTCACCGGGAAATTAAGTTGGAAAGCGGGTCCAGATGAAACGGCACTCTCGATGATACCTACATGTCTGAACCATTCAAAGATGAGGTTGACCACATTCAAAGCGCAGATATGTAAAACGATGGATAAATTTGAAAGGAACGAAGATAAGCAATACAAATGACAGAGGCAACGAGGCACACCAAAGTGCTGAAGGGGAATCGAACGAAGATCAGCCATATTCAGAGACTGGAATCAACAGCCTAACAGTAAAATGACATTCATCAAGATGAGGGCAGATGCAAGACCTGATTACAGCCCTGCACTGCAGGTGATACGAGTGACGATATGCAAATTCCACAGAGAAATCGGAATGAAGTTGAGCGGATTGATACAGGAGAGGCGGGCAACTCAAAGTCACATGTCCTTGGAATTGATTAGGTTCGACAATAAGAGAAAAGACCGAATATGGCCTTCAAAGATCCAGCATATTACATACACCATTCAACTGTGAAGGTTGTACGGCGAGAAAGGAGCTGACGCAAATGGTGTCTCCAGAGACGCATAACGGCGTTTCAGGAAAGATTTTTTTTCTGATTTTTGTGTGGTGTGTTGGAGATTGGAAGAGTACCGGGAGATGAACCTGACCTGGGCCAGAACTGAAGGGGAGCTGTGGGCCGAATTCTGCGCAAGGGTCGCAGATACTGGCGGCTATCTTCTAGCACTTTCGTTTGCCATGGTCTGCGGGCGCGGGAATTTGGGGGGAGAATATGTTACGCTGACATGCCTCTAATGAATGTTCCGGCTAATGTACTATCGGAAAGTGACCGGCGAGTGGTAGAACCTGTGCTAAAAGGTGGGAACGGAACGAAGCGATAGGGACGACTTTCCATTTAGCTTCTTTTCCAGGGGTTCTCCCATTCATCCCCTAGTGAGAGGATCTGAAGAGCCAACCAGTCTTAGCATAGCTCAAAAGACCTCATACACACCCGAAGTACGCCCTCGATCTAATCGCCGCGCCAGTGTTTCGAGAGAATCGTTAAAAAGTTTGCTTGAGATGTACAACAGCAAGAAACCCACCGCTAGAAAAGTATTGAATTACTAACCCTACCCCTTGAGTCAGGATGAGGCATCCACCCTTTCGTACTTCCAGCAATTTGCGAAGGACTTAACGATATGTTGTTAAGAAAACTGCTTTTTGTTTTTGACAAGAGGAACAGAGGTAATTTGCACTTCGTCCATGAAATAACATTTCACCGTAGACTGGCCGCTGGAAGAGTACCAGAGCACCTACGTGTGGAAGCCTCTCCAGTAACCTCCCTCCACTTTAGGTCCTAACTCTCCGAGACTTCGAGCAGATGTTCCATTACGTTCTCGAAAGCAATTAACCTAAACATGGATATCGCGTGAACTATTTCTCGAGCACGACTCACTTATTTTATTCTTGTTCTTTGAATACATTACCAAGGGAACAAATGAAATAGCACATTATATAATATAAATAATAATAATCTTTATTTTAAACACGTTTAAAACTGATCAAGAAAATTTGTTCTTGCCACATGTTCCGTTTACAGAGTTATAAAACATATTATTTTAATTAACATAAAAGACAATATACAAGTATAACAGATATGATAATATCAGCTATAGAGAGTACATCAGATAAATTAAGACATGTGGATATGTAAACAAAAAAACCATAAAACATATACAATGAACTACATTTCAGTCTAAATAAACACGATTCATTGATAGACGCCCGATCTGGTATATTTATATACATGACCAATAGCACAAAGATTAACAAGATTGCTCATTATTAAAATAAAAACCCCCACTCGCATGAAACATCAAATACAACCAACATACTAGAGACCTACTGAACCTCACAGGGAGACAGACCATCATGCACACACACACACAACACACAACACACAAACACCACACCACATGCGACAACGCACGATGCACATAATGTACACCCGCACGTACACGCACTCACTCACTCACCCACCCACACTCCCTCATTCAACCAACCACCTCTCCTCTCTCTCTCACTCTCAACGGCACACACACACACACCACACACGCCACATACACACACACACCACACACCACGCCCCTCTCACACTACACACAGAGCGACACACACCCACCAAACACACACACCCACCGCACACACACACACACACCACATACCACACACCCTCTCACACTCACACACACCCCCCCCCTATAGCCCTGACACACACCCTCACACACATAACACACCAAAAATAAGAGGCATACTAATATTTCAATAAACATTTGAGATTAAAAATATTAATAAAAAAAGAAAAATTAAAAAAAAAAAAAAAAAAAAAACTAATTAAGAAAACAACAAGTTATATACATTAGTCATAAGTTAAAACATTTCCAAAACATTATGCAATTTCAGTTTTTGCTTAAAACTGGCAATATCAACGGTATATTTACAAAAAACTTTCATCCAGGGAATTCCACATTTTAGCACCTCGTAAGTAAAAACTCCTTCGCTTTTTTATATTCTGTAGTTGGTTTATCCATGTAATAAAAATTTTGTTGCTTCTCATATTGTATTTTCAAGATCCTTTTTCCTAAATCTACTACATATGTATTGGTGGAGCAAAGATTATTAACAGCTCTTTGAACATGGTTATTGCTTCATTTAAAACCAGCTTTACATTTAAATTATCCCAATTCAACGCATTCTGAAAGCAAATTAATTTCATTGAAATCAAATTATAACTGAATCAAGAATCTTCCGCTGTGTTCTGTTTTTCCCTTTGTTTTTTTTGTCCTACGGGAAAAGTTTATCAATTCCTGTTGAATGGGTTATTTTTGTTTAAAAAAAACCGATATGATGTCATGTAACCATCATGTTACAGATTATCTGCAGATATGCTAATCTTAAAAGTCCGTTCGTTCCCAGTAATACAATGTTTTATAGTCATGTAAGTCTTATATTGCTGATGTTTGACCACGCTGACACTGCTAAAACCTGCTCGGCTCATGCATTGCTTCTTATTTAAAGGATTAGAAGTGTTACTAAGAATGACGGGGGGAACTTATTTCAGATAGGCGTGTACACCATCCGCGAACATGGAAGAAAACAGGTAAAAAAACTCTTTTTTCATGGATATGCGGGTTACGCGCGTGACGCGTTTAGGGTGTCAAAAACGCCAAAAAGTGGGGAAAAGGGTAATGTATCGTGTAAGGTTTAGGTTAATTGTGGATAGCCAGAAAAGACATGCATTTTCAAAAAATCACATGCTTTAAAATGGTATACAAAATGTTAAGCAAAATCCGTGTTTAAGGGTTTTCAAATGTTACGCAGTAATTTATACAAAGTTTAGGGTATCATTTTAGCAAGGCTAAATCCTGCAGGGTGTTTTAGAAGGTGAATGTTAGGTGGTGTATAGTTCATGACAGTACCCCGACTATTGAGCTTATAGATAAAAAAAATATTACCTAGTAATATTAACAGTTATATTGAAGGAAGAAAATGCTATAAACAATACGGATAACAATGTCGACCATCACCGGAGTGGTACAATTATCCCTAATAAACTAGGCGAAAAACGCAGATGGTACATTCGGAAATCCATAGATGCGGCAGGCCAGGCAACTGTGACAATTACGTCACACTTATCTCATATTCTATTTTTGCCGAGCGAAGAAGAAATATAAAACGTATCGAAGTGAGCTAGCTTTTCTCAAGGCTTCTGATATTTATTCAATTTGTGTGTGAGTCCGCCCCTCCCTGGACCGCTCAAAGTTCAGGTCGTAATCAAAGCCTTTTAGCAAATATGTTCCTTTCTTTGTACTATTGTTTTCGGGATTTATTTCTTCCGCAAACCCTATAACGCGATCGTGATTGGTCAATGATGATGTCTCGTTCGCTAAAAATAGTTCCTGAATACGGTTGATTGGAAACTGGATCAAATCACCATCCAATATGGGGTTGGTAAACGATTCAAAACAAAGCGAAACCCGGGGCGAATAAGCCAGGATCCCTGATGCAGGCTACCGCTAGCTGCGGAATGTAAAACTGGCGAACACTTTTGAGCGCTGTGAAACGGACGATGAAAATCATGGTGGAATAAAATCGTGCATCGTTTTGTCAGTGGCAGTGTAGATGTAGAGTAGCGATCCCGGTATTTTGTAGGATACTTCGAGCTCGTCCACGTACGGTACTGTGTGAATATGATATCATGAGGGTATTTGCAAAGCTACGGCTAAGTGTACTGATGTGATTAGCTTACTAAGGTGAATTTACAGTAATTGTCGTGAACGGATTTGAATTTTACACTAGTTTCATTGCATCGTTCAGCCATGTTTCGGCCGAAAGTTTAGCCATAATTGATGTGAGTATAGGTGCCTGTCAAGACATGGTAAGATCCCGAGGTAAGTTCATGTTAGACTAGGAGGGGGTGTACCTTATTCTCGGGCGTGAATTTGTGAAAATCAGACTTATTCTGGCTTAAATTTTGGGATGTTCGCCAAACGTCACATTTGCGTGGCATGGTGATACACGGGCAGGAATAATCATTTCATGTTGTGTGTGGCAAAATTTTGACGGTTACTGCAAGTACGAATATTTGATAAAAATGACGCGACGTATGCGCCCTTTTAGTCTAGTTATATTCAGTGGTTGTGCAGGGGAAGGTGGGAATAATTTTACTGGGGACTTTTATTCTGCAGAAGCTAGGCACACCTAGCCCATCTGCCCGCATCTCACTACCGTAAGGACTCTACTCGCACTCGCCAGCTGTCACGAACTTGTAGAAGTGAACTATTTGCTTGGAAGCGTATGCTAATTGAGGCCGGCAAAATATATGGTAATTTCTGAGGGCGACGTCATCGATAGTGGCAAGTATCTGAAAACCGTTGTCATCGATGAAATGGGCGGTGGTACGCTGACGAATACTTTGATTGGAACGTATGCGTTTGCACAGGGGGAAAATACCATTGCAGCAAAAGGAAGACTCGCTCGCGGCCTCACGCCTTCGGCGTTCGCACACGCGCCGTCGGCGCCCGCTAGCGGTGGTGGATAAAAAGCGAGGCCCGTCTTGGCAAAGACTAAGATGTGAGAGGAGGTTTTTTTTAATTTCCTTTATCTTACTTGAACTATGCTTACAAGTCAGGTGTGTACTATTTGATGTTATTTTTCCTACATATAGGATTGAATGTATGAATACTTCTGTTATATCTTCAATAAGAATATTAGTACAGTAATAAGGGTAGTAGCTCTAGCAGTGTTTCCAAAAGGGTTTAAAAAACTATCCCCGCTGTCATCAATAAACGTTGGGATTAAACGTAACATTTTTTGGTCTGCATTGGATAATAAGCCACAATAATTTATACTGAAGGTAATATTTAGAAATTTGTGTCAAGATTTTTTGAAGATATTCACGTTTTGGTTGGCATATTGATGCAGTCATGTTACACTGTAAAGTATCAAAAATAAGTTATTGTGTCTATCAACATATCTAAGTACTTCGTGGTGATTTTTTATCGCAGATCTTTGCTGTTATAGGGGCATATTTTAAAATTATGGATCCATTTTGAATGGAGTATGACTAAATGTTGCAAGTGCCATGCAACTTGTTTCATTGGGTAATAGTAATCTAGTAATCTAGTTTGATATATAGGGTTGATAGATAATTTTCATTATGGCGACGCCATCTTGAATTTCTCAAAATGCTCAAGGATGCCAATTCTTTGGGTTGGGGTGGCACCCCGCAGATTTTATTCTCTCATTTTCAGCAAAAAAATTGTCGTCAATACGCAATTACGGTCAGGGCATAAGTTGGACCTAGGCTACCCGACAGGGTATTCTTTGCCGATAGACGGATAGTTACCACAAGCGGTGTCTCCCTCGGTCGTGGAGTACTAGGAGTCGGTGGTTGACACCGGCTCTCAGGCGGGGGTATTTCTCATAGGTCATTTTTTTAATATTTTTGGCATATAACTGATTTTTTAATAACTGTGGGGATATGGGGGTTTTTGACGAGGCCGATTTGAATTTCGAATGATTTTCCCTAAAAAAGTCTAAAAAAACTGACTACTACGGAGAACAAGTGTAAATTTTCATCCACTATCAGTGGTAGCGCGTTGTTAACTCCGGTACTGTCTACACAAAATCCCCGGTCTCCACCTAGTGGGCAAACTACAGGGAGCATTGGGGTAGGTACAGAGTAGGGGCAGAGTAGCCACATCACTGTCTACTAATAAACTGTGTGACTTTGCAAGCCCTGGTCTGGCAGCTCTGCCTCTCGCAATTGCCGGTGTACTGTGCAAGTAGCTGCCCGCGGTAGAATGTGTAGGCGTAGGCTACCACGTGAGTAAGAATCCGACGTTGAATTACGCGTTTGTTTCTATTGTTTGTTTATTGATATGAGGGCCCATCAATATATTATAGCATTAGTCTGTTTTTTTCTCTAGACTTTACCACTTTATTGTTTCTTAAAAACGACCAGAAAATCAGACCTCCGGAGCACTCCCTCTCGCTGACTCTTCGCGGCACCCCACGATTATTTTAGTACCAACCATTCTCCTTGCCTGCTTCCCATCTTTTCTCAGCTCCTTTGCTTCCTGTGCTGCTTTTCCTCCCATCCTGGGGATAGTCTGTCCAGACCATGGCTATTTTTGCCTTTGATGGAATGACGTCTCATTGCAGCATCCAAAATCACTTTTTACTATAATTCGATCTGGTCCCTGGGCTTGTCTCTTCTGGGTGGTCGATGAACATTTAGAATTGCAAACGATTCAACTTCTTCTGTTATACACCCAAATTACGTCTGCCAACATTTTCGAATCATTTTGGACATTTCTAGGTTTTTGTTCCGCACTGTAGAAAAGCAGTATTACTAGTTTGTGGATATGGATTTCCATCATGCTTGTGTTCCATTTCACCCTTGATCATGTTGATAGGGCGTAGCCGTGAGGGATACTTTGTTGTGATTTGTTCAAGTCCAGTTTTCCTTTGTTTTTTGACAATATGCTCAAAATCCTAGATCTTTCTTCATTTGTTTCTGGCATTCCTTCATATCATTGAGTTAATTTTCAATCATTGTTAAAGATTGTTCCATATGTAAAATCGATTTTTTTTTTTAAGTTCAAGCCTGCTAACCGGTTCAGTTACCACACTCGCATCGCCATTGTTCATGTTTCCTGCGGTATGGAGTGATGCTGAAGTTGTAATCTTTTTAAAATGAGCGATCTAAGGATTGCTCTCCTTTTCTTCTCTTTTTTGGTCTGCCTTTTTTATTTTTAATTACCTTGTCTAGGAGGAAGTGTCCATGTTTTGGAGGAGCAACATGATAGTGTAAAAAGGTATTTTTATGCTGATCGTGAGAAGCAGAAATTATGCTAGTCCGATCACGATGACGGCGTTTCTACATTCAAGATTCGAAATAACTTAATTGATAGTGTTTTTATTTATTATATATTATTATTATTTTTAAAGCGGGGTCTAATTAAATTGTTTTACACTCACCTTAAAGATATTGTGCTTCTTGCACAGGAACTCTACAGCTTTGGCGTTATCAGCCTCTATCATACGCAAAAGTGTAAGTGCGCCTTTGACCCTGCGGTTTATCAGATTGGTTGCAAGTTCTGTAACATGGCAAATACGATTTTATTACAATTACCGTACCCAAGGCTATCAACTTCTAAAATAATGGTAATACAATTCTTACTGTCATCTACTAACGCTCCCAAAAGAACTTGGCCAGCAATTTTTTAAGAGTTGGTAGAGCTGAGCAGTGTTACTTCCAGGATTTACAGTTATAAATCCTACTACCACCTTGTTCTCAAAAGGAGCACAAGAAGCACAATGCTAATGCACAGATTGATTAGATATTTCGGGAATTAAAGGAATCTATTTTGTCGTCCTTATAATTAAGTCAAAATCCTCAATTCCGTGACTAATCTTTGGCAAGTAAGGTTTGACGATTGATTTAGCTTCAAAGGACATTTAGAAGGTTTTTAGGCCCACATGTCCCTCTGAAAAATGTCGGCAATTTCCACAGGAGGGGGGTAAAGTTTCTACAGGGATAAATTTTAAATTATGGTCCAAATAACGTTAGTATAGCTCAAATTGTTTGTGTGGTAACAAGGAGTAAAAAAGTCTATGGTGACCTGTCTGTAAAATACATCGTTATGGAGATATACGGCAAATAGGCTAAAGGTCAAATGTTTATTCAGCAACGGTCAATGTGTTATACTGGTTTGATTGAGTTTTAAATGTATCTTTTAAAACATGTGGGCTAAAAACCTACAATGTCCTTTGAAGTCAAATCAATCGTGAAACCTTACTTGCCAAAGATTAGTCACGGAATTGAGGATTTTGACTTTACTATTAAAGTGGACATCTGCGACAGACAGGCTGGTGAATGCGTGATATATCCTGGACCGTTACTTGCTAAAGCTGCAAAGTTTTGTGTCGTCGAGGGACCTAACAGAACACTGTTGTCTTGAACTGCTTGGACGACATTATCTTCAAGACTGATATCAAAAGGAGACTAATTATTGATTACAAGCTATGTGTCAAAAGCCTAGAAAAATCAATAATGGGGAACTTGTAAAAACATAGGGGATAAATTTGTACAGCGGTCAAAACTAAAACAGGCCAAATTGTTTTGAAACCTACACCAACTTATTCAACTGGTCATGAGGATTAAAAAAGTATAGTTTCTACGGTCATTAGTTTCAGGATTATAGATTCATAACGGTTCAAGGTCATTTTGGGGTAATTCTTTCAGAGTGCTCCGATTTTGACGAAACTAGTCTCAAGTTGTTTGTCTGGTCATATCCTGTAACAGAAAATGCATATTTGCTCTGCATTTGACATTTTAGTATGTAAATTAGATGGTAAGCATTAATGACCCAATAGGATATGTAGACCATTGTTACATCTTGACCTTTAATTACGTGACCAAATGGTGAAATGAGTGCAAGTATTATATTCCCTGGTCCTTTGAGACTATATTCCCTGGTCCTTTGAGACCATTTTGAAAAGAATCGGAGCATTCTGAAAATGTTACCCTAGGATGACCTTGAACATTTATTGCCTTGGAAGTATTAGCCATAACTCACAGATAGGGCAAACTATATCTTTAAAAAAAATCCTTAGGATATGGCCAAAATGTTGGTTTAGATTCAGTACAATTACGCCTACTTTATATTCCCCCGTACAAAACCTTGCCCCCTGCAAATACATGTTCCTGGCTACTTACTCTTCTAGACTTTGATATGTTATTATCTCATCATTTCTAAGCATATCGCCGCCAAAATTGTTTCTGTTGCAATTATTTTGAGGTCAAACCATTATTTTATTTAAATTTCTTAAACTAGTACCCGTATACCCGAAACGTGGAATTCTATTTTCAATGGGTCTGTTAATGAATGATTCTACATTCCTCGTGTATTTCGAGCATGAACCTCTGATAATGATATAAATATAGAGAGCACGCTGTATTTTCACATCCCCAAAAATGCAAATCTAGTTGGATGGGTGTGGATAATGTATTTGAAATTCATAGTAACCTTGACCCTGACCCTTACCCTGAAACTTGCAAAGTAACTTCATTTTCCGTCTTACCGTAGTGATTATGTTCCAAAGCTACTTGCAAAGCCGTACTCCCATCCGAAGCGATACTGTTAATGTCCACGGTAATTACCCCATCACCACCATCCAACAACTCCCGCACCATATCAATGTCATTGCTACTTATGGCTGAAAAATACTCGGCGACTAATGTAGGAGGCTGAGATAGAAGATGTACAAACATTTTGGTGTAAATGGTTAGATTCAAATTATCAAATGCGGGAATTACAGTGCAGACTAAATGCTATACCGCTTTAGGTATACAGACTTTTATTAAATTAATCCAATCAAAATTAATATTATGTCTTGTTGATATTAAACATGTTAATAGCTTTCACCTGCATTAACTGTGCGCTTAAATTAACTTGAATTTCAACATGATTAAAATAAAATTAATAAAACCATCTTATCTGATGCAGCAATACGATAAACAAAATGTTAACATCATTTAAAAGGTTTACCTACCAATGCCATGATAGTTGTAAAGTTCCGCTTCCAACAGTATTAGCTGACTACATACTTGATGAGACCAGTATCAGTATTACCACGTAAGGTGATACTACATTGAATAGACGTCAGATGCAAAGGGCAAGTGATATGTACAGTACAAATCTGATACGTAACATGGAGCTGGGAGGGGGCAACCAAGGCTTAATTGATTGCCAGTGTAATATTAGCTTCAAGTCAACAACTTCTGTTTCGAGTTTGTGTATATGAGTTGAAACTTCAAGATGGCGACGGGGTTCTTAAAGTAAAGGTGTGAACCCCGAAATAAGGATATAAAATACCCGAAACAAGGATGAAACAAGGTGAAACACTAAAAATGAATTAAGAATTTTAAAGTTCATTTATTATACTACCTTAAGTGTTAAGAAATAAAAAAGGTGAAGCACTAAATGAATGATGAAGGTCGTTTATTATTACGACTTTAAGCAGTACGAAAATAAAAAAAGTGAAGCACACTAAAATTATTTATGAATTGGAAGCCTATTATTTTACGGCAGTTAAGTGGTCAAGGAAAATAAAAGAGTGAAGTACTCAATGAACATGAAAATTGAAGGCCTATTATATATTACCGTAGAGTAGCAAGAAAAAAAAAGTGAAGCAATAAATGATCAGCAAATTGAAGGCCTATTTATTATATTACCTTTATGTAGTAAGAAAATCAAAAGACGGAAACATAAAATGAATTATTCATTTTACGCCCAGCTTTAAGTTAAATTGCTACCCTATTTAATGACTGTTAAAACGCAGTCCCCTACAATCGGGTTCGTTTCCCAAAAAAAAAAATAAAAGTGATATTTCATAAGATTATGGCCTTATTGTCTTCAAACATCGCCAGCGCTACACCCTCAGTTTAAATGTTTTAAAAATTAAAAGGTAAACGCACAAAGTGAATTAGACCTTACCTTGTTGTTAATAAGATAATGTGTACAGTAGTGAAATAAGTATCATTTTCTGTATTGTTCCAAACACTCATAACAATATAAATGCATTTTGGATGAAACGGATTTTACGGTGATTTCTTTTCAATGGTGATAACGTTTATTTTCATCCTTTTTGGGTTCCGCTTGTCTGTATGGAGTCTGTACGCAAGATAATTGTAGATTTGTAGCAAAGATAGATCACTGTAAGTAAAATCTGTATCACATACAATTAAATAATTCCAAACTTTGGTAGTTCAATAAATTTGAGAAAATTTCAATTAGTAATGGTTTTCAATTAGATGACACATCTTTGGAATGTATTCTTCAACCCACGTGAGCCCGTCAGTGCTCTATATTCATGGTCTTTCTGCAAAACAAGCAATTAACTATAAAGCAATATACTGTAACTCAAACACAATTAATTAGTAGTCATTTTGCTTCATAAATGATACTCTAAGCGTACGGTCCAAAATAAGTTCACCAATTCTATAGGAATACAGAGTGGTCCAAAAAAAAATGTAACTTTTTCGTACTGCAAATTTCGCAAAGGGGTAGACATATCAAAATAGTTTGAAGGTATTTATTAACTACAACATCTTGCTGATGGAACCTGGTGAAAACGGATTGAAAAAAAAGTCCTGAAATGACACAATGGCCGCCATCTAGAGAAAAAAGGATCAAAAACCACTTTGCACACACGTATAAAGTCTATGGCAATTCAAGTAATGAATTATATCCAAGATGTACGTAGTCTATGGCAATTCAAGTTCATGAATTAATCCAGATTTGATACACACATTGAACAATGCACCCCGTCATGGGACATGGTATTTAATAAAACCACAAAGATAGAATTAAGACACCCCAAATTAGTTCAGTTTCTCTTATAATTAAAAAAAAAACGGCTCAAAGATTTCTTCTTTATGAATCTTGTCCAAAACCATGCAAACATTCGAAAATGTACATGCAGAGTCTCGATCAGTCATGGCAAGAAGAAAATGCGTGTATCTTTCAATTTTAAATTCCCCCCCCCAATTGAAATCAAACTTAATATTATGCAAATAGGCATTTCAAGTTCAGCTTCACGATTGAGGTATTCTCTCATCATGTTCAAAAACGGTAACACTTCACGCAAACTCGAAGGGTGGTCCGTAGTTGGTTAATGGTGACCACCAGTTCACGCAATGGTATTGATTCTGTTAACCATAATGGTTTCCCATAGACTTGTGTGTACAAAGTGGGTTTTGGCCATTTTTCACTATATGGCCGCCATTTTGCTATTTGAGCTTTGTTTTGAACGACGGGTTTCACCAGGTTTATAACAAGATATTGAGTTTAATAAATGTCTTCAAAAAATTGTGATATGTCACCCACTTTTGAGAGATTGCAGATATAAAAGTGTAAACCTTTTTTGGACCACACTGTACAGAGAGAAGTAAACGGCCACTGTTTTGCCTTACGTGGGCGGGATTATATGGATATAAACATGTACTAGTATTGGTTGTCAGCCATTCGTTTATTGATTCAAAATACATTAAAAATGTGATTACAAAATAAAAAATACAGTTCTTCAATGTTCGTCTTATATACAAAAAACTTCAGTAAAAAGATTACAAGTAAGTATATAATAACAGATTAAAACATTTGCAGAAACATTTAGTCTAACCGTAAAACGATAAACTGTAATTAAAAAACTGAGCTAATGATAGTGGTTTAGCAAGATGAGCAAAAAAATAATATAGAGTGAATGGAAACCTGTATTTGGGTGGGCAGGCATTATAAATTTGATTCAATTTTAGTTTCCAGCGATCAGGAAATATACCGGTGTACGTGTAGAGAATCTGAGCGTCCCCATATTATAGAGCTGAGTAGCTTCTACAGAGATAAAGGCGATGTCAAGGACAGAACAAGAAGTTTGCGTGCAATTTTAAACATGGTGCAGTTAATAGACCCTAGGCTCTATGTTATAATTTAATTATTACTTTCATGAAGGTTGATGATGTGTGAGATGAGATCGATTATGGCAACGCCAGCTTTCTTTCGTAACATTGCTGAGTTGTTATCATCAGCAGTTCCATAATTATCGGGGATTGGACTAGGCTTGCTAGCTAGAGTTGTGTTCTACGTTGCACAAATCAGTAATTTTTTACTAGGATGGGCTTCAGGTTATTTTTACGTCTCACTCGAGGCCAATATTTAGACTATGGATTAAACACTTATTCCTACCACACAGATCCCCAGAAATCAGGATCTTTGTTCCATTTAACTTGTCACACATTTTCAACATTTCAAAATCCAACCCAAGTATTTTCAATAACGTGTCACTATGGGCACCGTCCAATTTTTATCGTATTGGATACATTACTCTCTCTATTTTGATGACCATAAAAATTACATAATATTGGATAGCAAAAATCTTTAATCTTTATTCTCAAAGTCCGCCAACTCTATTCCAAAGCAATTTCCAGGCGCGGCTTATGGCTCTCACAATCTATGGCGATTGCAGAGTCCGTGATTCAGTCTTTTATTTCTGTTTCAGATTCGAATTAGGCGGTTAAGGTTACAGTCCCCCCTACTCCACGATGATTACTTTTGTCCACCTTGAAACATTTCTTTTGATCATTTTCACTCCTAAAAGATGTCAATGTCCTTATACATCATGCAAAACCTTGACGTTATTGAACATGTGGTGGTATATAACCTTGTTCTCCTCAGGCATAGTAATTTATAGCACATATGAATATCATCAGATCTCTGCTGAATGTGCTTGCTGCCATTATAAACATTGTGGAAATTTTCTAACCCCAAACCCTCAGTGATGGCAATTCATGTGTCGTTTGTTATGTTACATAAACGTCCTCTATAACTGACGGTTACTCTTGAAGTTAACTGATTTAATGCTAGGGTTCAAATTTCACTTATATTTATCTACCCATCGTTTTTAGAGACCAGTTGGTGGCAGGATATTCTTCCTCCGGGCTTACAGTCCGGGACCAATGGTGAGCAATAGGGTAACGATTTAGTTCACTCGCACGCAACATTAGTTGTTTACGCTTTATTTCCGTTGCAGTCTTGGAGCCCCGGACTATAAATAACCTGCCGGACTATGATTACTTTCACACCGTTTTTTCTATATCATCCATTGGAACTGATTCTTAAAACTGGAATAATTACCAAAACGATAACAATACTTGTTCTTTTATGACGATTAACGTAATACATTTACTGACGGACTCAAAAAGTATACTGTGTAATCTCATCCGAAACAGTACTGCCCACGCCTGAAATTTGTTAAGGTTCAAACGATACATCGTGTTATACATTATGGGATGTATATAATAGGCAAATCGTCATTGTAACTTCCGGTAAATTTTTATGACTCCCGACCTTTTCACACCCCGTCAATATTCAATGAAATTGCCTTTTGGTAATTTCAAAATAGATCTAAGATTGTTTTGATATTTATAAAGACAACACATGTTTTCCTGCACTCAAAGAATTTATGCCATATTTTTTATTGGCTATATTGCTGGAATAAGGTAATAAAACATAATTATTAAAACCATAATCTTGATTTGTCAAGGTCAGGAGTCCTAAAGTCGCAAAACCTCCCCAGCAATGCATCTCATCACAATCTGTAATGCCTATTTCGCTTATTGGAAAAGCGGTGCTATGCAGTATTAGCTAGTATGGTTGAATTTATTCCACTTGGGCCGAACCCTTCCAGAATTTAAAATTGGCCGTAATCCTATTGACAAGCCAAACTGTTTACAGATTGAAAATAAGGCAATCCTCCTCTTCTCTATAGGTTTACTGCAACTTTGGTTTCACAGTTTGCTAACCCTATTGACCATTATTACTGTTTACAAGATTGACATCAAAAAGTGCAATCCGTATTAGAGCAGAGCAGAATATCTGGACCTTATTTAAAGGATTCGTTTACCTACAACCACTCCCCCCCCCTTCAAAAAGGTTTAACACCTTTTGGTGTTAGATACCGACCCTCTACATCAATCCTGGGTCGGTGTACTCTCAATTGTGGTATCACTTTTTCAATAGGGCCAATTTATGTTTACAACCCAGGGGTAAATTTTAAAATGACCCAATCATGTTGAATTATCCAAATCATTTTTTTGCGCCCCAATGGATGGCAGCACCCCAATTGCGTCTCTGCACCTTTGCACTATTTGTGCTTGTTTTTACCTTTTATTTTTTATAGAGACTATACCATTGGATTTTTCTTATCACCCAAGGAATATCGGCTGTATTTTTGATTTTGGAATCTAATGGAATTTCTTCTTCAGTTAGGAATGGAAATCAACTTGTATTTTTGACTACCATATTGTGATTTTTGTTCTTAGGGAAACCGGATCACCTACTCCTTCCAGAACTCATTGAGTTGACAATCACAAGCGCTCACTAGACCATGGACTCAAATTCACCAATTGGAATACTTGAAATTACTGCTCCTGATTGAAAGGTAGCCTCATTTGCAATGTTATGACCCTATGGAAACACTTAACACTTGCCTTTTTCCCCATTGACTGTGCCTCATTGATGAATTATTGATTGGATTTATTTCTTACAATGGATTTCCTGCCAGTGACTCTGATAATTGGCCTGCTTGTATTCACAAGCCCAATTTATCTGTCTGGCCAACATGGGATCATCTTAAAATTCCCATCAGCTTCCAAAAACTGCTACAATTCAAATTGCAATCTAAAAAAAACATTTGAATGTTTCTCTTCTTCTTTTCCGTTCACTCAAAATCCCTTACGTATTTCAAAACAACTTCACTTTTTCCAAATAGAGCCTGATGAGAATCATGGAATGTAAATCCGAACCCTGGACCCTCCAGCACTGGAAACCATACTCTGGACTATGTCTCCCACCTGCCCCCACTGCTTGCACATATACGCTGCACCCTTGTATCACTGAACCCCTATCATGGAAACAATCTTCCCAGACTCCCTCCCTTCAGACACCTGTAACCTATTAAAAATCTCAGAATTAACAGATTCCCCTTCAACCGCAGAACCAAACGTGGTGTCGCCGCAAACATGGGACCACAACAAACTCCTACAATCCCAGACCCCTATCCCTGATCGGACTAGAACAATCTTTATTTCCTGTACTTACAACATCTACAAGGCTACCAAAGAAAGTTCATCCGGCTCGACCAAAAGGACCCAACGTAGACAACTTGAAATCTCATCCTAAAGTCAACAATGAATCACCCGTGGCACCAAAGTATGCTTATGAGAATGCCCGTTCTACAAGAAACCAATGTTGAACTCACAGACTAATATATGTTAACGATGTGATATTATGATATTGAGAATCATGGTTAAATTAAAGACTGACGATGTAGTTAGGTTGGTGTGTACCCCTCTGGGTACACTTTCTTGAAATAATCCTCGTAATTCTGTAAATCGTGGTGGCGATAGCTGTACTATTTAAGACACCTTTGAAAATGTTAGTAAACAAATTGACAGTATTATGATACTTTGATTTGCTCATGTCCACAAAGCAAACTCCATTAATTTGTTTTGTATATAGGGCCACCTCCATCTTCTGAAACTCATCTTACAAATTCTATGTTTCTTAGGGAGTTTGAACAGTTTGTCCACTGAAATATCTATGTTTCCAGGTAACTTAATTTTGCTTGGAGATTTTTTAATGTTCCCTGGGATGAACCCATCACATTACGGCGTCGTTCGTTTTTCCATGCAAACTGATTCAGCCTGGTTTTATCCAACATGTTCATGCTCCCACTCATAAAGATGTCCACACAATTGATTTTAGTTATTTCTCACTCTGATCATCATGAATTTTTGAAATGATTGCATACTGAGGACAAACTATGTCCGATCATCAAGTCTATGTTTTAACATTGATGTCCAGACCCAGCCGATGCGTATTACCTCAACGTACGGAACTATCGCAATATTGATCATGCTGAATTTTGTAAATCGGCTGACATGAATTCTTATCAAACTGTCCACAGCTGTAAGATAATGATTGCAATAAGTCATGTTTGAATGGTACAGCTCTGGAATGCAACAATTGCTAGACTCACGGCACTTCAAAAACTCAGCCTCGTCTTGTTAAATATCGTATGCCGTTGTACAACGAAGACTATCCTCTCGCTCGTCAACATCGCGCGAATCAGAACAGAAATGGCGAAAATCTCGTTCTGACGATGATCGTGAAATTTACCTGACGCTAAAAACCACGTGAATGATCTAACAATAAAGGCCAAGGAATCATACTTCAAAGAGAATTATCAACTTGTATACAGAGATGTTTATCGAATTATTAATTCTTTGTTGACACAATGTTCACCATCTCCATATTATGAATCTGCATGCGATCTGAGCAACAAATTGCTAATTACTTCCCTGACTAAATAGTTAAAATCAGATAGGACTTTGATGCTGAATTTGTCTTGCCAAACTATCATTTATGGATACGCTTATTGCTTCTTGCTGTTGTGCTCACTTACCACAAAGCACTCCGACCAACAACTGAGGATGAAGTACTTAAGTTGATTTCTAAATCACCCTGTAAATCTAGCAGACTAGATCCTATTCCAACTTGGTTCCTGAGGAAAATATACTCAACTCCCTGCCGTTTCAACACGCATTATTAACTCTTCACTATCATCTGGTATATTTTCCAAGTGGCCGCACTCGCCATTATCAAACCAACCACTCTTGAAAGACAACGTTGGATAAAAATGGTTAAGAAAATATAGACCCGTTGGCAAATATCACTTTTCGTGTTCCTTGGCAAACATGATTAAGAAACTAGCATGTGCCAACTAACAGAACACTCACATGGATCATCATAATTTAGCAGTTCCCATCAATCTGCCTATAGACTGCTCACAGCACTGATCTGCCCTCATAAAGTCAAAAAAATTACTTTGCTTTCAATGGATTGTAAGAAGCTGGGCTGCTGGTATTATTGGACCTTTCAGCTGCATTTGATACGATTGATAATGAACTTTCTTTTATCCCGGCTATCAAGTCCATGGTGTTTCAGGAACAGCTTGGACTGTTCCAGTCTTTTATCTTCAAGGCTGGACTAGCCGTGTGGACATAGCATGCTATCTTTTCGAACCAATACCTGCCCATTTTGGTTTGGCCACAGGCTCTGTAGCGGTCCCATATAGGCCTACAGTATTTACAAAATTACCTTAACCATTTGAGATATTGCCTCACCATGGTTGTCAGATATCTGTGGTACCAATGATACTCAACCTTTTGTTTCCTGACCCAACAGATCCTCAATGAAATTGGAAAATGCACTGACTGTTCTTCACAACTGCATCAGGACCTCAAGCATATGGATGAATGTCACAACAATTAAAACTCATGAATCTAAAACAGAGTTCTTTGTTGCCGGCCGCAAATCTCCTTACTTCAAAGCTCCTCCTGATATAACACTGTCCCTATTGGAAACTCTCACATTAAACCATCTCAACAATACGCACTCTTGGTGCCTACTTTGTATTCAAACATGACCAGAATCACACCTCACTATTTTAGTCGTACAATCATCTACCATCTTCAGAACGTCTCGCGCATTCGCAGATACAATGATAAAGACACTTGCCATCAGGCGTACGCTCTCTTATACTTTCTTTCCTCGCATCGATTATTGCAAATGGTTTACTTTCTTCGCTACCAAATCCGTAGACTCTTCTTCGTCTTCAGCGCTACAAAATTGGGCTGGCGAGACTTGTTTTTTACTGGAATAGACAGCAGGACCCTCAAACCACTGCTTAAAATCTCTTCTTGGCTTCCTGTGAAACAGAGAATTTCTTTTAAATTGCTTTTCGAATATGTTTTACATGCTCTTAATGGCATGCTCCTGTATATCGTGCAACTGTTTCAAGTTACATGTTCCAAAAAGAAACCTTAGGTCGTTAAAAGATCGCCACGGTTGGATTTCCAAGGACTCGAGTCAAAGCTGGCGATAAAAGTTTTACTGTTGTGCTTTTCAAAGTTATGAACACCTTCCTGGTTTACATTAGGCAGTCATATCTGTAAATGCCTTAAAAAGGCACTTAATACAACACTTTTTCCTACTTGCTTTGTTTTTTCATTATGTTTAGTTTAATTGCCTCCTTTTCCTCACATTTCTTTATTGTAAGCGCCTTGACCTTTGGGAACGGTCGCAAATCCATATGCTATGTTGTATGTTGTATGTATGTATATTGTCCATCTACTCATAAGGATTCCAACCCTGTATATTTGTACCACTACGACCATTGGTTTTGGAGTTATAGGGTAAAATGACCAAAATGGTAAAAGGTCAATCTCATTTGTACAGGGGTCAACATTAAAAGTTAATCGATTATATTTTGAAATTACTTGCAATTTATTGCCTGAGGTAAGAGGACCCCTACAAGGTATAGTTTTTTAATTATGTTAAATGCTTACTTACGGAGATAATCGTCACAGAAGGTCACACCAATGGATTGTGTGGTCCCTATGACCTATTTTGTCACATAACATGGTAACATGCATTGTCAATGGTATAGAAAATATTGACATGCCTAGGCGTGGAATATTAAATATATAAAAAACTAAAAACAATAAATTTTGAATTTCTAATTTCACGAGGCGAAGCCGAGTGAAATGGACATTCCAAATTTGACAGAGTGATATATTTTTACTATTCCCCAAACATAGCATTCAGATTTGTTTTTATATAACCGATCAAAACAAATAATTTTTCTGTCTTGAAATATACTTACTATTTCATGGCCAATCGTATATCATACAAACATTCCCCCTATTCTTAGTTTGACACCTTAAGCTAGATGACCAACTCTTTCATTCATTTTTACCAAAATTGAGCAACTTCTGTTTTTGACTCCTGTACAAATAAAATTGGACCCTTTTTACCATTTTAACCCTATAACTCCCAACCAATGGTCATAAATGGTACCAATTATACCATTTTTGGAATCCTTAGACTAGATGGACATAATGAACATACATGTCAACATGATTGGACAATTTAAAACTTTGACCCCGTGTAACCTCAAATTGGCCCCTATTGAAAAAGTGATACCACAATTTGCAAGTACTACCTACTAGCATTGATGTTAGAGGGTCCATACGAACTACCAAAGGTGTCAAACCTTTTCTGTAGTGAGGGGTAAACGATGATGTTTGACCTGGGTCCGAGCTCCTCCTCTATATCTTCTGTGCATGACTATTTGAAGCTGAGAACAATTATTATTTCTTGCCTTACAACCTTCAACATCTCGACAAAAACATAACTTGTGGCGTCTCCAGTTGAGTAATTGTTAGAAATATGTAATGCCGTTGGATCTCTGGACTTGGTCTATGCAGCTGAAGATTATTATTATTGTGTTATTCATTCATTCATTTCATTCAACTTATTTTAAGACCACGGAGGCCCAGTTCAACCATAAAGGCTGTTTTTCACTAGGGCCGTGGATACACCATACACAAGGTACATACAATGCATGTGAATAACAACAAATTTAACTAGAACCATAGCCTTTTTGGTCATTTAATTTTAATAGTTGTTTAAGGACAAATTCCTGAGTGACAGGAACAAAATCAAAATGTGCCCATTATTGTCATTCTCATCAATATGTGCATTATAATTACAGAACTCATTATCTTTTAAGAAGTTTCCCTGTCAAGTTTAGGTCAATTTCTTCCTACAAGTAAGTTATTTAGTGCATTGCATAAATTTTATCTTCAGTACCTTGACCTGTATTAGTTTTGATTTCAGAATTTCTGTGTCTTTATTTTTTAGATGGGATGACAAATGTCGAATGTGCTCCCAGTTTTTTTTGATACGTTTTTATTTTTCATGATCCTTTTGAGAGAATTTCTCTTTTCTTAGCTCTGATACCTTTAAATTAGTTTTATTTTTAATGTTGGCGAAATGATTCCCAGCTTTCGTGATCATTTTTTGAACGAATCCGCTTTAGTTTGAATTTGTCTCGCCGCCGAATCATTTCAATCACGATTTCATTAGTAAGCCAATGGAGCACGTTTTTTACGAACTCTGTGTCTTTTAATAGTTGCATGTTTTATCACAAATACTCAAAAGAGGGATCAAAACATGGACAGAATGTCAATATCACCACTATTGTTTACAATATCCCAATCACTTTGGCCAAGTCATTTAGAAAAGCCTGGCATTAATTTGTATAGGAACGTGGAGCTTTTATATTTATGCTTTGTTTATCATTAGTATTACTATTAGTCTTTCTAAAGCCTTACCCCAAGTACATATGTAGTGAATGATCACTAATTCCTATGGTGGCTGACCCCTGAATTGCAAGCTTTATCATTACTTTGAACAGTAAACAAGGTCAAATCAGTGTGGCACTGTCTCAGTTATTCGAGTAGGTTCCTTAATAAGCTGGTAAGATTAAAACTTGCACAATATCTATAGTTTTTTGTGTAACAGGGGTGTGTGGCAGATAGCAAATCACAATTCAAATCCCCCATTAGAAGGTACTCCTTACCTTCAGAATCAATAATCTGAAGAAGGTGTACAAGTGGTGATTCAAATAAATCAATACAGGAACCTGTTACCCCTAACACAGTCGACAATGAAATGAAAGGCTTTGCTATAAGGCATTATTCACTAGTTAGGAGTTCAAGCTGATCAGAGAAAATAAATCAGATCTAATCTTGTGGTTAACAACACTTGTTGATATTAAAAGCAACCACTCTCGGTTAGTTTCATCATTGTTGTCATAAGTTTTCTGCATTTCTGTATAAAATAAGAATCATCATATGTATTACTATCATCTATTTTAATTCAACCAGAAATGTTTCGGACATATAGACCTATTACCTCAATTGGGTTATCGCTCCCAAAACATGCTCAAGCTCCTCAAATTGATTAGTTAAACCACGAAAGTTGAGTTGAGCTAATAACAAACCTTTTGAATTATCAAGGCAATTAAAAAGATTACCATCGGAATCCTAGATCGGGCTCTGTAATACACGACACATTCGCTTATGAGGAGGATTACACAATATACTGGTGTCAGGTTATTGAATACCTGATTTTACATCGCCAAAAATGCATTGTTAGAATCATTAATATAAAATTATGACAAGTAGATCAACTCTGTTCATCATGTTCACAACAACTTGTATAGTAGTAAACAGTGCCAGGTTTTATTGGAATGGTTTACATGAGCATTGTTCATTACGACATGAGTTATAAGAAGAAAGTACATTTCCTTCGGGTCATTTAAATGAGCACCGTTATGTCTTTGGTAGGGCATGGAAAGGTAGGGTAAGATGCGCAGAGTCAATTGCATTTTCAGATTCATTGTATCTTCCGCGACCCGACTGTCAAATGAACTTCATACCAGTAGAGATCACTGCGAATATGTCCATTTCCTAGATCTGACCAAGATTGGCTGACTTACCAAATGTAGCTCTAGCACTATGGTGACAATATTGTTCTAAAATCTAATTCGGTCAATGCATAACAGGTCACAGGCATTGCGCCGTGGTGAGGGGATGAGTTGGTAGAATGCCAGAGACAATAATTCTGGCTGTGGGAATTTAAGTAGGGTAGCTTCTATGAGACGCTTGGCCTTCTTGCACAATTTCTGTAGATTCTCTTGTTGTGTTATTTGTCCATGCTTGCAGTATTACAATGCTTTGGGTCAGAAAACTCACAGTCATTACCATTTTGGGAACAATCTGCAATGTAGCAACACTTTAGCATAGATTTTGGTAGATCGTCCATGGTAAAATCTCTGTGCCAGTCATTTCTTGCACAAGAATTACTGAGATGAGAATCTGGGTTGAGTTGGCAGTGGATTTGTCCTGGTTACATGGGTGGGGTAGTACCAGCAGGGGGGTTGGTATTTCTAAGCGCTTCTTAGACTTGGGGGAATGTTTACCATCAGTTGTAGATGATGGAGAGGGTGTTGAAAGTGATAAGTTTGGAGCTGGAGGGGCGGTCTCCGGGAATTGATCAGAAAGCATGCTAAAAGAGTTAGAAGTAACTATTTGTGTAGCAGCAGCTTTGATGGTGGGATCTTAAACTATGGGACTGGCTGTACAAAGTTGGGGAGGGCTCAGTAAGCTAACATATCTTAGCCTGAAGAAATTCATTTATGTCACACTGTTCTTGGTAGATTTGGCCAACTGGGGGAAGAGGGCGTAGACACTGATATTAACTGAGCGTGCTTAAGATCCTTTTAGGCATCCCTCATTGTTGAATTTTCTTTTTCAGCTTGCTTTCTTTATCACGCGTGAGAGTGTTTGAGTTCTATGCCGGACCGAGAGTTACTGTAGTAGATGTTTGCACACCCATATTGCAGTCGATGTTGAGGCAGCACGCCTTTTCCTGGGGGTAGATGTGAGGGGAGTACAACTAACTTCATGGTCACTGTCGGTCTCATGCATGGATGTTGAAGGGCTCACTGATTCTGTGGCATGGTCCAACAGCTGGCCGTATCTGTGTAGAACTGGTGTCAACCAAAATTTTGTGTTGAACTCCTTGTATGAGATGGTGTGGGTTGTGGTATAGCAAGTAATTGTTGCCTGAGTAACTTGGTCTATAGATAAGGCCATGTTGTTTGCCACAGTCATCTGGGGTATCATAGAGTTAGGTGTGAAAAATACGTGTTGCATCAGTGGATTTAAAATGTATTGATGTGAAAGAGAGACTCTCAGCAACTCAGAACACTTCAAAATTTTGTGAATCGGACACTCCGTTTGGCAAAGTTATCATTTTTTTTTTAAAGCACAAAAACATCTTCTTCGTCTTTTTCGTCTTTATTTCTTTATTTTGCCCATGGCACAGTGGTATTGTATCTTTCAAAAACAAAATATGTACGAATCTTAGCGATAAAAAGGTATACACTTGATGTTTGAGGGTAGTTCTGATATATGTACCTAAAGATAGATACAAATATTGCAGCATTTGACTCGCCATTTACCAACTAATTTTAATATTTTTGAGAAAATGTTTAAATTTTGTTGTTTTTCAATGAAAAGGAAAACAAATATTTCTTAATTAATGTACCCTTTAACCCCGAGAAATTTAACAATATTATTCTGCAACTTTTCTCTTATACACTCACAGGGAATTTGCAGTATATTCATAGTCTACTTTACCCTAATTAGCAATTGTGACCAAAAATGAGCAAAAAAAAAAAACAAAACAACAAAATTTTTGGTAAGTTTTTTTTTTTAAATCACCATACAAACAATCTGAAAATTTCGGATTTTTTCTATAAGCATAAACAAACATTAATTATGAACAAATGAGCCCAATATGCTCCCTTAAATTGGCCTAATGAACATATTTTAACCAAAAAAATGTGCAAAATTAAGAGTTTTGTTATTTTCCTTGCATTTTGTGAGAACTTTACAAGATTCGGTCTGAAAATGTCATGGTTTTCCCTTCAAGCCTTTACCCACACAAACATGAAGAGAGGAGTTGTATCAAAATGGGCATAGGCCTAAATTTGCATATTGTGGAAAAGTGGGCATATTTGAGATTTTTAATGAAATTTTGCATTTGTGGGAAGCTTAAAGCTTATCAATCTGTAGTTTTCATTGGTCTTCAAAACCTGATACAACAGAATCTTGTACATGACCTATTCATTATATTTGTCAAAATGAGCAAAGGTATATCAGCATCATTGTCCATGCCACAAAGACGCCATATTTTTTAAAGGTTTACAATCTCACCCAAAGACCCCTATTTTTTGTGGGGGGGGGGAGAGAACTTTGAAAATTCTTCACCCAAATAACCCTAGTTTTTTGAAAAATTGACATTTTTTGATAATTTAGCAAATGTCGTCACAAATAACCCATACTTATGGGCAATTTGGTGTCTCTCACCCAAAGACCCTATATTTTTAAAAAACCATGTCACCAAATGACCTCTGGGTCTGAGATCGCTAGCCTTTTTATTTGGAGAAATTTTTTATTGGTATGCCAACCCCCCCCCCCCCCCTAGTGAAAATTGTTTAAATTAACTAAGGGCGGGGGTCATTATTTACGCAGGAGGAAAGGATTATTGAGGGAATGCGAAGGAAAATTGAAGGAGGGTGGAAAGATTTTTTTAACACCAGCGAGGAGGAACAATGAACTTTTCAAGGGGAAATGTAGATTTTTTAACGGAAGCGACGGCTGAATGCGACCATTTTCGCCGCGAAAGAATTGAAATCATGCATTCCCCTGGGTACATAATGTTCGTTTTGCCAATGAATTATAATATCTTCAAGAAGCAATTGAGGGACTGCTATAAGAGGCAGTCTAATCAAACTAGTGTTGTAATCGGCGGATTTATAATGGAAATACCTTTGGTTTTGAAATGCTTCATTCTACATCGAAGACCCAACATCGCTATGAAAGTATTACGCACTAATATTTCACTGAGTACAAACCTATTTTGGGATCTTACATCACAACTGTCAAAAAAGCACAACACCGCCACGTGAGCGCACATACTGCATTGATAGGGTTGCCTTTCAAGTTCGGCATGCAAGCTGGTTTCTTGGTGGCACTGTACGCACTTAGCTCCCTATTATGGTCTTCATTTCGGAGAGCTTGTTGCGAGCCAAATTGCTATGTAAAAAAAATACAAAAAATTCTGGATCAATATGTAAATTAGTACAATGTTGATTTGCTGGAAAGATTTGTTGTGGAGAGAAAAAAAAAATCTTGATTTTTCCCCCCAACAATCCATCATTCAGGAACCACGCATCTGATTCACAATC
Source organism: Ophioderma brevispina (assembly GCA_023653785.1). Taxonomy (NCBI): domain Eukaryota; kingdom Metazoa; phylum Echinodermata; class Ophiuroidea; order Amphilepidida; family Ophiodermatidae; genus Ophioderma; species Ophioderma brevispina. Next base: position 48,362 of record JAMKCH010084728.1, on the reverse strand, counting down.
AACAAAGCCCAGCTGTAGCTTGTCATCCAGAACTTTCCAAAACCCCACACTCTGAAGGCCTCTGTAACCGTCGCAACGCTCCGAGTTACACATTTCGTCAGTCACCGTTTATAGTCAACTTAAATGCTTAAACTCATCAAAGTGGTGCCATGCGGCGTGGGTCTATGTTTACCATGCGTTTCAAATGGGCGTTGAAGGTGCTCGAAAACTTGCTCAATTTGTGAGATGACTTATCAATGTTATTCTCATGCGATAGCTACCAACTACATATATTTTTCAATCCGTTTAGAATGTTTCGAGGGAAGATATGCGCGACAACATTATTTGAGCGGGAAATGAATTGGGATTAACATTTATTTGGAATTAAATTGATGATTTCTGTAGAATGTGTTTGCTCTTTACACACCACACACACAGACGATCAGTGCGTCGATCGGTCACCGAATACGTAATAGGTAACTGAACTGCTAGTATCATAGAGTTAATGTCAAACTTCACACAGAATGCATCAAAATGGGCAGGATCCACAGACAAGTTGTTGATTGTTGATTTGGACTTTTTTTCATTTTGTGTGTACTGTAAATATCTAACTGAAATCCTGGACAGGACATGTCTAAGTTACCCAAGAGGTGTGTTGGAAAACTCCTTGTTTAGGGCTATTGTTGAGTTCAGTTAGTGAGGCCCATTGTTCAATTTAAAGTCATGGTTGTTCAAGTGGTCCTCCTATTGTTGGCAATGATGAGTAAGCAGGAAGTAGTATGCAAGTAGTTAACCCCACTAGTTGATAAACAATGGTGTGTAGTTTGCACAGGTTTACAGTATACACATCCATGCTGAGAAATGAAATATAAAATCCTAAACATATCTCCAAAAAAAAAGCTGGAGAACATAACAATTTGATCAGCCAGGTTCCTTGTTGTAGATGAAAGTCACAGTAGAAAATTGGTGTTGAAGTTGAAACTGGAAAACACTGCAAATTTGAAAAATGAAGGAGCTTGATGTGATGTGGACACTTGTGTCTGCTGCCCCCATTTAAAAGTGTTAACCTCAACAAAGGCCAACATATCTTTTAAAGACAGGAAAACTATACTTCTAGTGGAAAGGCATTAATTTGTTAATTTGATTTCACAGCTTTTGACCAGGTAATTGTGCATGTCAAGTGTCATTTCAATGCTGCTAAGGATTTCAGAAAGATATGTTCGCGTGATCCTGTGATGTAGGATGCGTTTTACTTGGGATAACAAAAACAAGCGTTATGCTTGGAATAAGGGGAAAAATAAGAAAAACTTTCTTATTATTTTTACTTTTCGGGATGGTACTAGTTTAATACAAATTGACTAAAGAGTCCGGGAATATAAGAACCCTTCATTGGCATTATTTAACTATGGAATAGTTCTATTTTCCTCCACACCCCAGTAATCTGAAATGCCATCACGAAATTTTCTGAACCAGGAGGGTGATATTAAAAAGCAGACTGTGGTCGAATTTGAGTTAGCTCGGAGTTTCAGGTCATGGATGTTACTCGAGTAATGGCTTCGTTGTCTCTATATAATAATAATAATTAATAATAATAAATAGCAATTATAATAATCATAATAATAATGCTTAAACAAGAAACAAGAGCAGGATGAAAACCGAAGTTTTTAGGAAAACTTCGAGGACGGGTATATAGTAGGGTCATAATAAGGATCCCGTCTCGAAATGTTTGGGGAAAAAACGGTTTGAAGATATTTTTCAATTGTTTGAATAGTGTTGAATCAGATCTTTTGGTCCAATAAAATAATGGGGTACAACTGAAAGTCATCAATTCAAGGGTAATTTGTTGAAATTGGTGTCAAACTATGCTATGCTATTGGTCAGTTGAAACAGAGAATGATTTTAACTCCTTCTCTCTGTGTGACAACATACATTTTTGACCAATGTAGACCTTAATTATGCAACCAAATACCAAAACATTGTAAAAATAAGGCAAGAGGAAACTTATTAACAGTTACCGGATGCAATGTCCACTTTTAGGACCAGAAGAACACAGAACAAAGTTTTATACTTTAAAAAACACATTTGGCTTCCTTTTATTATTTTGACCCCTGTCTAAACCTTTCCCCCTAGATACATCCAAGAACACATTTAAAAAGCACCCATGTTTTTAGAATCCTCATACAATTTTGATTTAGAAAAACCTGTTTGCAAGGATTGTATGAACTTTCACAAAATACAGTTCTACATGTAACTAACCGAAGGTGCTTCATTTTACGAATTTATACATAAAAAAAAAAAAATTCCGGTGTTAAAACACTTAAGTGTATGGGGGGCCACATGGACCCAGCCTGTTGTTGTTTTCCGTGCGCCATTTTTTAACGGTAAATTATTTTTGGCCCAACATTTAGTGTTCGCATTGCCTAAATATCAGTTGCACATATTTTGGTGAAAAAAATCAAATCGCCATGCGTTTATTATACTAAATTGGTTTTGCCCTTAATCGCTGGGTAACTTTTTTTATATTTTGTATTTCATCAGATATAAAAGGTATTTATGTTCCCTATTATGAGCCAATTTTTTAATGCAAAAAAGTCCTCGGGAAAGTATTTTTCCATTCTTGGCAGAAGAATTGGGTGCCTTTTAAAAATCGTTTGTGGACGCGCCATTTTGAAATCGTACAACCGAATTTCATTTTATGCCCTGTTATGTGTCCTGTGATGTACCCCATCAATGACCAGAGTTGGTAAAAAAATCCACCGGCAAAGTGGTTTTCAGGGGGGGTCTATGTGGACCCCTTACACACTAAAACGGGAGTGCGCAAGTAATTAAGTTCTAGAAGCTCTAGATCTACCAGTCTAGATGCTATTGTTGGCAATCTTCTCATGTGCAAGGCTTCACAGCTAGCTACGTCATAATAGGCTATACATTTATATCACAGTCCTAAAATTCAATCCCAATAGGAAAGTGCACTCATGACATCATACCTTCCAATTATTAGCACCATACCTGTAATCCCAAGCTATATATCCCAACGTCCTAGAGAAAGTCTAGCAACCGACAATCAACCGCAAAAAAGGGAGGTTAGCGGCCGAGTAGCGGTATTGTGTTGGTTACATCTAGGAGAACTTCCCCGTAAACACAAGGTAGGGGTCTGCCTCGTGATTTTTGAAAGGTGGGAAAAATTCATTTAAGGGATATAACGGTCTCTCTAGAAAGACCTCTCTCTAGAGAAACCTCTAAACATGTACCACCGTACTTTCTCACTAGTCAATTAGGGAAGTCCCTTTCCTTCCATTTTCTCCTTGCATGTTGTAAAACAAGTTTTTGATGTTTCCTCCTCTTTTAGCCTTTAGGAATCCTCTGCATACGTCACATACAGAAATAAGAATAAAAAACTTAAATCACAAAAACATCAACATTAAACCCGACGTAAGAATACTCAGCCCATCCTCCATCTCAAGTTTTAGTCAAAATCTATGCAAACATTGCAATTGAGATCGAAAAACAAATAATATATTATATAATTTAACATATTTACTATCTTCTAACCAACTTTAAATTTTTATAAAATGCCTTACCGCGTAAAGTGGTCATTATATGCGACATCTTTGTAATTTTTGTCTGTCAAAAAAATTAACATTTTGTATTAGCAGAAAGACAAACAAAATCGAATAGAGTTTTAATCTTCAAACCTTTAAAGTTTGCCTAGATTTGGTTCCAGGAATGGCGTTTCAAAATGGCTTCCAGAACATTTAAATTTGAGAAAAGATGATGTATTAACATTCTATATCTAAGTGGCATATTAAGTGTACATAAACGAAGTGAATTGTAACTCACACACCCTTATAGCTTGCAGACAAATATTTTTTTGAAAAAAAGGGGGTTAAGAGGTTGAAATTCAAGATGCCATCCAATAGAGCTGCCAGGAGTACACGCTAGTACAATTGGTGCAATGACTTATATACAGCAAACATAAACTATAATCACTGAGTGCTAAGAACGTGCTGAGTTAGCCAAACTTTCAATAGAGCCGTTATCTTTAAATTCTTCCTAATGAACATTCTGAGCCTTGAAGGTGAATACAAAATGTTTTTTTTTCTACAAACACTACAACAAAAGTATTGCAACGTGTAGAGGCAGAAACCAATTGCCAAATTGATTACTAGGTTTTTCAAACAGATGTTATTCCCCTGAATTCAAGAGTGCAAAAAAACCGTTTGTGATTCGATTGTCATTTCCCAATTCGAACGATAACTTAATTGCCGATTGTACACAAAAAAAGAGTGCAGAACACATCTAGCAGCTAACCGCATCCGAATGTTTCATTAGGGATTACTGTTAAATATTTTCAGGAGAAAACGGAGATTGGTGTATGACGGAAAATTGAATTTCATGTCAATGAGAAATGAGACCCCTATCATCACTTTTGGACTCTGGAACTGAAATGGCAAGAAAGGGTCACCGTCATAACTTGAAAACAATTTTTAATGACACAATTGGTATTAAACTGTTTGTCATGCTATAACAAGAAAATGCTATCCAGTCGTGATTGTGCCTAACCAAGGGAGGTAGCATTCAAGGTGCATCTAGGATGTCTCGTAATCTAACCGAACTTTTGAAGAATATAGCGGGTATTCACAAAAGCGTGTGAACTTTAATCCAGGGTTAACAGGGTTTAACCCACGATCATGGGTTTAAATAATGTTCCTCTATGGGATATTTAACCCTGGGTTAAAAATAACACTGTGGTTAAAAGTTAACCCGCTTTTGTGAATACCGGCAGCAAATGTCTTCATTGAGTCATCTCATTTGCATGTCTGGGGAATGGACCATTAGATGGACCTTTGACCTCTTATCCCACCAAGAGGGATGGCCGCTGGGGTGCATATACGGCCGAGATCAATCCGTTGTCGATCTTGGTAGGCCTAAACCATACCAGATCTCATTCAGTCCCGAAACTCTGCAAAGTTCTTTTCCATGCACTAAGTAATTGAATTCCACATCAGTTTCGCCTTTTTGCGAACCACGAAAATCCCTCAACTTATTAAAAAAAAGCAGTATATAAAATGTATCCAGGGCAAAATTCGGGCATCAAAACACGTATACTTCCTTTGATATATCGATCACATCTACAATCTATGCACCATGTTCCATAGGACGTTGGCTCCTCGAACAAATTAAGACCATCTATTCCTATCTGCGCTTCTAAATATGCCTTGTGGAAGTTGGTGCCCACAATGATGTAATCTTCCCTTCTCTTCCTTGGTCTTCCCGGTCTGTTTGTGCCTGCGACAGTTTCCATAAGAATGCAGTTGGGTTAGGCGGATGTTTGTTATTCTGACACAAGTGGACCACCAAACCATGTCCGCTGCGAGGCAGTGATACGAAGTAGGATCTTTGGTTGAAAGGAAGGGAGATTCGGGACAGAACTTCTTCAGTCCGGATCTTAATCATTCCAGCTGATATTAAAGGTTTTTTCGTAGCATCGCATCTCAAATGCTTCCAACTTCTTCTGTTATTCTTGATGGTCCAGGTGTCAGAGCCATACAGAAGCACTGGGTTGACAAGTGAAGTAACAAGCCGTTAATTGGAGGAGAGAGTGAGGAGTCTTATTCCTTCCGACTATACGGAATTTTTCCTAGTGCTGTGATGCCAATAAATACTAGTTAATCTGCTTTTTGAAATCGCTGGTGGAGTCGTTTGATGGTGTTAGCGGTTACTCCCAAATACTTGAATCCTGTTTTAAAATGCTCAAGTGGTGTACCATCAAGCTGGATCTTTACTGGAGCAGCTGGTCATCAGGGAGGAATACCATAGCTTGTGTTTTAGGATATGATCTCCATTCCATATTTTTTTAAACTCTGGAGCGCAGAGTTTCACGATGGGCTCACAGTATGCAAAGCAGATTACAAAGAATCAGAGTGCTCTAAATACAACTCTTTCTTCTAAGCCAAGAATGATTATCAGAACAACCAGATTACTACATGTGATCAACGGGACCTTGTACGTGTAGTCAGTAAAGGTTAAACTTCTCCAGAGTGGAACAAACGATACTGCCCATGATGTTCAAAAGATCTTGCTGACAATTTTTGCAGAATTTTTCTACAGGAAGGATCAAGAAGCTCGTAACAGTTATAACATGATACTACTAATGGCCTCTATGTCCGTGGAAATAACGAGTCATGCCAAAGAACTTTCAGCACTTTTTACAGATGTCGAGAGAGGAGGGGTCTTTGAAAAAATCCATCACATCAGCATCGATCAAGTCCCGCACCTTAGATCTTACCCGGGTCTCTTAAAAACTATGTCTTTGATGATCGGTTACCAGTCATAACAAAGGATTGCCAACTCTTCCTGTCTTCCGGCGTATTTCCCCAAGCTCTCAAGCCTGCATCTGTCATCCCGCTGCCCTGATGAATCGGACTTGGACACCAACATCCTCTCAATTATCGCCACTATATTTAATCTGCCATTTCTCGGAAAGGTTGATGAAAGAGTCGTAGCAGTGAGAATCAGATCGAGTTGCCAGACTTACCTCATTCGATATAATGATTCCATGCTCCGATTGAGTCGGCATCACATTACCGGCAATATACACAGTAATGAGACGACTGCTCTGTTACGGTGCAGACAGAACAGAATGACATCTTGTCTGATCTTGATAAACAAAAAGAGGCTGTACTAGTGTTTGTTACTGGGGGGACTTTCAGCGCCCGGCCCCCTTCGACACCATAGGACCACAACAGCTCTAGCCCGTCTAACTGACCGGTTATGGGATTACTGGAAAAAGCATTTAGTGGTTCTCGTCATACCTAGAAGGCCGCCGCCGCCGCCCAGCCGCGAACTCAATCTATATCAGGCAGAGGTGCTTCGTCAGATCCTGTAGCAGTAGATTGTGGAGTCCCATAGGGCTCGGTTACTGGACGGATTGACTTCATCTGGTTTCAGTGGCCCACTACAGATTATCATCCACTGCCCACGGTATTCAATTTGTTGTTTTATGCTGTGACACCCAGCTCTACTGACTTTCCACCCTCGGGATCGTGAAGCAGCCATTAAAAAGATTGAAACCATGCATTGCAGACATCAGATCCTGGTGTTGTAAATCCAACAAGCTGATAGTAAATGACAAAGAGACGGAATGGGAAAGATGTTGTAATTTCGCTCTCATTTTAGCCGATCGGATGCAACTCTCAGCCACTATGATCATGGCAATTTTGTATACATCCGGTGCAGTGAAGCACACGAAAACCTTGGTGTCATCGTAGAACGATCACTAAGAATGATCAATCTGTTAAACAGCTTATGCAAAGTGCTGGGCTCTCAATAAGGACAAATTGGGCACGTTTCGGACAGTCCTTGATGTGAAAAAATATACCATCAGATTGGTCCACCCCTTTGTACATCTAGGCTGGATTCTTGCAATCCTTGATTTATGGCCTTCCAGAAAGAGGTGAATGACCAAGGTTCAGGAGTTCAAAATGCAGCTGCCCGACCTGTCCTTAAAATCTGTCGACGAGGACATATCACACCAGCTCTCTAACCAATACATTGGCTTCCAATAAAAAGAGGAGGGAAGTTTTAAGTTTAAGTTTTTAAGAAATTCTACTTCTCACCTATAGGCCATCCACAGCATGTTAACCTCTCTATATCTCTGAGCTAATCCAGGCTGTATTCACCACCGGAGAAAACCCCCTTGAGTCATCTTCTTGCTCCCAGCTGAGTAAAACTGCCAACTCATCAACAAACTTCTACCGAAATAGATTTTGTTTGCTTACGCAGAAGCACATTTGTGGAATAAGCTCACTAACAGGATTCCGCTTAGCTCAGTCAGGCATATGTTTCAAGTCAACGTCTGAAGACATTCCTATTTACACAACTTTTTGGCTCCTGATATGTAACCTGTTTCTGATGCAGTCCAATCACTAATTATAATTCGTGATTTTTTGTCCTTTCTTTTTCTTATTCTCACCTTCTCCAATCCGGTTGCGAGGTAGTTGTTTTCATAGGTTTAGGTAGGTTTAGAGGCATATGAAGCCGGGAAAGATCAAGACTTAACGATTGTCGCTGTGGGGTACAATACACACAGATCCTCACAGATGACGATTCAGGTGTTTCCCCATAGTTTAGAATGGGAGGCAACTGGGTTGTCTTTCTATCTATTGTCAAATTATATATATGCTGGAATTTCCACTTAAATTTTAAAGTTTTTAAATGTTGTATGTATAATTGAGGTATATCATTGTTGTTTTAACATTAGAATTTTATTCTATTTTGTATTTGTGTATTGATATTTTGTTATATTGCTCCTTCTGTGAAACGCTTAGAGGCCTCTGCATTAGCGCTATATCAAATTGTTTATTATATTTATTTATTAATTCTTGCTAGCATGATTGCACGTGCTCAATAAATGTTTGCAGAATCGTCCTCTAGTCAGCGGATGAGAGCTATATCATCAGCAACAACACGGTGGGGGGGGGTCCTTTTCATTATGTAGCCATCCACGTTTATGCCCAAGTTTTTAACAGTCTCAAAGGCTTCTGCTAAGATGTTTTCGAGAAATAGGTTGAAGAGTCTGGTATAGAAAGACATCCCGGCGCACGCCAAATAGTTGTTTCAAACCACTCTGTAATATTGTTGTTAAGTCTTGATGCAATGCTTTTAGCCTTGGTATATAGATCTCTGATGATGTTGATCAGTTTTTTGAGGCACACCATAAGGAAGCATCACTGTAAGGTAAGAGGCCATAGTCCAACTCGATCGAATGCCTTCTTGTGTAAGCAATGAAAACAGCAAAAACCCTTCCATCTTTCTTCGCTAGGCGATGTTGGATTAGGAGCTGCGTGCCGAAGACTTGTTCAATTGTGGAGCGGCCAGGGCTGATTGATATATATGTACCCAAAACGATTTGTCAAACGGCAAGATTTTTTCCGCCCACCCACCCAAAACGTTTCTAAAATGTCAGCTTGAGCAGAAGATACTCGCCAACATAAAGTCGTACCGTAGCTCCAATAAAAATTCATTAATCAGCGAAAATACGGTCAAATCCTTCAAATGCTCGCCAAAATATTCAAATTTCCTACAGCTATTACTGACTCCAGCATCGGCTCTGTTTACGTGTTACATTGAGAGGTCACAGAAGCTATTTGAGGGCACATGTGGGAAGTAGTGATCCGCCGTTGCCTCAAAGCATATAAGATTGTGGGTTCGAGCCCGCTGTTCGCCCAATGTGTTGTGCACTTGGGTGAGGCACTTTACCTCGCTTGGGGCACCTCTCTCCACTAGGAGTATAAATGGGTACCAGCATATGCTGGGAATGCAAAAAGACTCGCTGTGCGGGAGCAGTGGCGAACCCCCACAGGGCAACATTAAGAGGGAGTATGGCCCAAACGCCAATGACCGAGAGATGGGGCACTCGCCTGCCGGGCGCCACCATTTGCATTTTTGAAGCTATTTTCAGACCATTAGGTCATAGCTGTTATTGCAATATTTTTTCCAGTAATGAAAAGAGTTCCCATGTGGTGTAGAGAAAGGAAAACACTGGCAAACGAACGATGGACACTCCCACAACGGGTTGTGTAAGCTATGCGGGGCAAGAGTAAAGGATTAAATCTTGACTGTAATTGCAGCTAACGCTATATTGGATATTAGGTAATAATACACAATTTTGGCCCGCCCCCCGTCCACATCCATGGCTAGGAATACTTTGGTAAGAACTTGTTATCAAGAAGGTATTCAATACTTTTTAGCAAACAAAATGCAAAGCACAAGAAAGTGAGCCCATACAAGAACAGCTCCCAAAAAGAAGTCACTTTGAAATAGTAGTGAAAGAAATATTATAATTAGGCCGGATTTGATCGGCACCAACATGGAGAACGTGTCGACCGTGGTATGAAGACAAACTGAAGCAGATTGTTGTACATTTTAATAACCATGAATTTTATATCATCTATTCATCTATGTATATTTGAAGCTCTGTTTGCCAACCCTCTCGCTCAAATTAAGAATGACATGCCTTATTATATGGCTGATTTGAAACATTAAAACAATACAAATATTCTTGATAAGAAAACACACGGCCTAGGAGGGATTGAATTATTAAATGAAAGCGTCACATAAAAATAGATTACCTTGACCACGTTTCTTCTTAATTTGAAGTATGTGAAAACTACTTCCTATGTTTGGAAGCAGATTTTAAATGGCGGAGGCAAGAACAGCGCCATCGGCAATACATACGTCAATCATTGGTGCGGACCAAAACTTCCATTCAACTTCGGCGTTTTCCTAAGGTAAAATACCAATATTAAACAACCCTGCAGTATTTGGGACATTCATGCGTAAAACACTGTGCCGTCACTCTGGCAAACGACAAAAACTGCGTGTTCAATTTGTTATTATTATTTATTTATTATTTCTTGCTATATATTTCACTTGCCAATCAGGTTTGCAGATCGTCCTCTTAGTCAGCGATGAGAGCTATCTCACTCAGAAAACGGGGGTCCCTTTAATTTGGAGCCAATCCACGGAATTTATGCCCAGTTTTTACAGTTCTCAAATGCTTCTGCTAGATGTTTTCTAGAATAAGTTGAAGAGGTCTGGTGATAGAAGCCATCCCCTGGCGCACTCCATAGTTTGTTTCAAACCATCTGTAAGATTGGTGCAAGTCTGATGCAGCTTTTAGCCTTGTTATAGAGATCTCTTATGAGTTGATCAGTTGTTGAGGCACACCATAATGAGGCATCACTGTAAAGAGGCTATCGTGCCATACTCGGATCGATGCCTTCCTTGTTAAGCATAGGTAACACAACAACCCACATTCCATCTTTCTTCTCTAGGCGATGTTGGGTTAGGATCCTTCAGGGAGAATTGTTCAATTTTGGAGCGGCCAGGTCTGTCTATATGTACCTCATAACGAATGTCACAGTGCAAGATTTTTTTCCGCCAACCACCCAAACGTTTCTAAAATGGTCAGCTTGAGCAGATACGCGCCAACTCAACGTCTTACCGTAGCTCCAATAAAAATTCATTAATCAGCGAAAATACGGTCAAAATCCTTCAAATGCTCGCCAAATAGTCAATTGTTCCGCCACATACTGACTCCAAGCATCGGCCTGTTGCTACGTGTTTACATTGAGAGGTCACAGAAGCTATTTTGAGGCAATGTGGTGCACGTGGATCAGCGTTCGCCTCATAAGGCATAATATTTGGGTTTCGAGCCCCGCTGTCGCCAATGTGTTGTGCACTGGGCAAGGCACTTTAACCTCGCTTGCCCTCTCCACCCAGGAGTATAAATTGGTACCAGCATATGCCGGACTGCAAACACTCGCTGTGGGCCGGAGGAGGGGGGGGGGGGGGGGGGGGGGGGGGGGGGGGGGGGGGGGGGGGGGGGGGGGGGGGGGGGGGGGGGGGGGGGGGACTAACCCCCCACAGCAACATTATGATGGAGTCGGCCCAAACGCCAAATTGACAGAGAAGATGGCCACTCCGCCTGCGGGGCACCATTTGCCTTTTTAGCTATTTTGCAGACCCATTAGTCATTAGCTGTTATTGCACTATTTTCTCCATTAATTAAAAGTTTCGCCAGTGGTAGAGACAGGAAAACACTGGCACGACGATGACACGCCACAAAGGGTGTGGTAAGCTAGGCGGGGCAGGTTTAAAGGATAAATCCTTTGACTGTAAGGGCAGCTAACGCTATAATTAGGTATATACCAAATTTTTGGCCGCGTCATCACCTGGCTAGAATACTTTGGTAGAACCTTTTAATCAAGGAGGTATTCATCTTTTTTAGCACAAAAATGCAAAGGCAAAAAGTTGCCATACAAGCACAGTTCCAAAAAGAAGTCACTTTGAATAGTAGTCAGAAAATAAGTGAGTATCTATTTTTCGTCACGCCACATGAGCACTTGTCTACCTTGTTAAATTGAAGCAAACTAATCATAATTTGTACCTTTGTAATAACCATTAGTTTAATTCAATTCTAGTCATCTATTTATATTCAAGCTCCTGTTTGCCAACCCTCTCGCTCAAATTAAGAATGACTATCCTTATTATATGGCTGATTTGAAACATTAAAACAATACAAATATTCTGATACGAAACCCCGCCATTAGGATGGATTGCCATTATTAAATGAAAGCGTCCACTAAAAATAGAACCTTGCCGTTTTCTTCTTATTTGAAGTATGTGGAAAATACTTCCTATGTTTGGAAGCAGATTACATGGCGGAGGAAGAACAGCGCATCGGCATATATACGGTCAGCATTCTGGTGCGACAAAACTTCCATCAACTTCCGGTTTTTGTATATAAATATAAAAACCCTGCATTATTTGGGACATTCATGCGTAAAACCCATGTGCCGTGACTAGATGGGCAAACGACAAAAACTTGCGGCAATTTTGTGATAAAATGTTCGACCATTTTATTAATGACGAAATCCCCATTCAATAATTTCCAGTGATCAGTTGCTAATCGGCTTACAAACATTGTAAACAGATGTCACGTCATCTATACAAGTTGCCGACGTTTGATATTTATTTCGACAACATAACGCGTCTTCCGTAATTTATATAAATTAGGGAGCGGTCATTCATTTACTCCAGGGGGAAATGAGGAGTTCAACTTTTTTTCGGCAAAAATTTTCGCGTTCCCCCCCCCCCCTCGCTTTCCCTTTCAAACGGTTTCACGTTCCCCCTTGTATCACGCTGCTTTCTCATTTAAAGTCATGTTCCCCCCTCGCTTGTTGATGAAAATGCACGTTCCCCCTCTCTCTACAATTTTTTTCGGGTCCCCCCTCAACTCCTCGTTCCCCCCTGGGGAAATAATGACCCCTCCCTTATATTATATCTCATTTCATTTTATTCCACATCATCACGCTAGACAGAAAATATTTTAAAAAACATTAAATACATAGCCAATGATATGGGGATTGATGAAAGGCCGAAGGCCAGAGGGATCAGACCCAAAACAAAATTTTACACACTGAACTAGCACAATACATTTACAACAACAAAAGCAATTACGGCATATATACAATATTGAAACAAAATACCCTTGCTCCACACCTATTGTCTTTAACGTAGTATTGGGGTATATGAAAGCCATATCATACATTTAATATGAATTCCCTATCGGTTATAGATGATATGAATCAATTTTACAACCACAAGTTCCACCTGGTCTACTAACATAGTAGAGGTGCGAAGGTATGCCGATAAGGCTCGCATTTATAGCCTTATCACGCCTAAGTGAGCACGAATTTTAAAAGCACAAGCCCTGCAGGTGTCTTCACATAGCAGGGGGTGAAGCCCATTCAAAACCCGTCGTCTTGCTGGGCGCTGACATTTTGAATATTGCACGGAATAATGATTAGTTTGGGTGCTTGAGTACCCCATATTGTCAATTCCGATACAAACACTCCCAAAATATAGTTTGTTGGAGTTGGGTGCTATTTGGTTGTTAAATTGTCCTACCCATGGCCACACAACGAATTGAAATGACACTCAGTCGTCTTGATTAACTAACCGCCTCAATGTATTCATCTTTTCACCTAAGCGAGCTTGCATTAGGGGAAAAAAAGAGTATCTGAGCACAAGGATCCAGGTGCACTTATTACTACACCTGGCCACCCCTAACACATACATCACTTTGTATCACTACCGATTAGTGTATCATATGCAAAGCGGCACCCACAGTATGTGAAAAGCGGAGGCAGCCATTGGCTTTCTATTGTTGGTACTCTATTTTTTTCTTTGTGGTCGGCAAAACATGCGAGACGATGAATTTTTAAAGATGACGTAACGCTTTACCCTATCTATATAGTAGGGTTGGGCATAAATGATTTTTTCTAATTTCTTTTCAAAACAGTGGATTCTTAGGCCATTTTGGTTGCTAAAACAAAGCAGGAAAGCTTTTTGGCTAAGATGAATGTTTTAGGTCGTAAATGACTTTTAAATTTTGTACATGAAATCAATATGGAATATTTTTTCCTATTTCAGAAAAACCAAAAAAAACCGCTATCTTTTCATTGAGTTTGCTAGAATCCTCAAAGGTGGCCTTATATAGCACTAAACACTTTTCAGAAAAATTAAACACATCCCTCCTCAATGGCAGAAAACTATTTTTTACAAATTCATTTCAATGAGGCAGGCAATAACAGACTAACCCAAATAACATGACCCATCCTTATGGGTTACTGGATTTTGAAAGACAGTGTAATTGTTGTAAGGTCACGCCTTTATAACATGTCAATACCTGCCAATTGGACTGGAGTGTTTTCATTCCACCTGTGATGCTATTATTAACCGAACACAGCCTATTTGCAAGAGACTTGTACGGTTGTGCTATGAAGGGCAGGGTATTGTTGTAAGGTCAAGCCCTGTAAAACCAGTTACATAACATGCCAGTGCCATGCCAATGCATGCCCGTGTGTTTTCATTCCAACGTGATGCTATTATTAACAACAAAAGACAGTAAAGGCAACTTCTTGTAAGTAAAGAGTTTTTTTTTAGTGGCTTGATAATTCATTACGCATTAGTGGAAATGATTGCAATGCTTATGAGTGACTCTACTCCCTCTGCAAGGTGAAGAACATTTTCTTTAGTTTAGGCAATCGTGAACTTGATTACTTTTGGAAACAGGTTTTTATACTTAGGGAAGCAATATCCTATGCGATTGCTTAAGTAAATGTCAATTGGTTTGTTTTGTGTCAGATTTTGGCAGTGCAAATATTTTAACCACCAAATCCCATTGACTTCATGTACACACTTAAAAGTCATTTTTACCCCCTAAAAATTCATCTTAGGCGAAAAAGCTTCCTGGATTTGTTTTCAGCAACAAAATGGCCTAAAGACCACTGCGTTTTGAAAAAGGTGGTCACTTGCCCACCCCTAACTATATAGAACCTCTTTGTGCACAATACTGTCGGACAACGCTTTGTTCCGTTGCCCGACACAGTCACATGTCACCTCATCTATACTAACCGGAAGAAAGCACACCCCACCCAAAAAAACCGCATCTATGAAGGACATGGGAAAATAACAATAATAAGAACAACAACACAGTTTGACAGGTGAATAGTTTGTGTTTGGAACAGTATAGCCAAAAAGCAAATTTCGAAAAGAATTTTTTTTTGCAACTATTCTTTTATATGGAGGGCCTATGTTCTTCCAGAGAGCGTTTCACAAGGAACAATGAATATGTCTCAGTTTTGTTATTTGACCTTCTTTTGTTTGTTTTATGCAACTTACCTAATAAGAGACAATAATATACATAAATTTGCCTTTATTCATACCGCAAGTCCTGTCCAAATCAAGAGTTAGGCCCTCTTGCACAATGCTGTCATCTGTAAAACACGCTGCTTGAATGGAGATTGAACTTTATAGCACCACCCCCATTAGACCTGCTATTGATACCCATGGTATCATTCTATCAATCTAGCGGCCGCAGCCGAGATGGTGTTCACCACGTAGCGCCAATGTCCCTGTCCGTTGAGATGTATTCTGCTGGATGTCTCGAGCAATCATATTAATGTAGTTAATGGGGGCGAGGACCCCTTTTTGGGCATGATAACCTCCAAATGTGACTTCTGAGACTAACCTGATCATTCGCACGATTACAGTGACCGGCAGATCGTGCTCGGTGTTGGGCAACAAAAGATTGAAATTGGAGGGATATCTCCTATACTATGCTTTGGTCATGTGCTCACGCCAGGATATGTTTTTGTACTCGCATAAAAAGCCTGGTGTATGTGCCATCCACTCTATTGTAAGCCTTCTTCATGGTCCAGGTCTGCAATCCATATAACAGGATACTCCTCTACACGCGCTCTACGAACCTCACTTGTTGAATTGGAGATAACAGATTGCCATAAGTGTGTAGTTTATTGCAGATGATTGAGTGTCTCGCCAAGGTCTATATCAAATTCATGGAACAATCCGGGCGATTGAGAGGTTAGGTAGGGGAGGATAATCATGTTGATAGTGTCGAATCCTAGTATTTATGAAGAGAAGCTTGTTCTCGGTGTGGGGGAGAAGGAAAGGGGCGTGGCAGGGGTTGACATAAGGAGGTTGAACCAGAGTGGAAGCTAGCAATCGACCGCTGCATTGCAGCAAATATGAAGGAGTCTAGCCAAATACACTCCGTAGCCTTTGTAGAGCGAACATGCCAGTGTCCCGCCGGAATGGGGGCCTGTGTTCAGCTGGGCCGCGCATAGGCAACGCATATTTGCATTAGCGGTATTTCAAGGCTTTTGAGATTGGAATCAGCGACATGCCGCTGGGGCCGAAACAGTATGTTGAAAGTAAAGAGACTGCCGCGTCGTGAAGCATTGCCCAGGGATAGTATTCCTCATTTTCCCCCCTACCAACAAAACACCATTTTGAATCCCACACGCGCTACCTCGGACTATTGTTTGGCACGCTTCGCTTAGTCACGTCCTCTGACGATCCAGACAGAAAAAAGCCGAGAAAGAATTACGGGAAAGGAAATGCGTACCACCAGCGGCACAGGTGGACGAGGAAAAGGTGAAGTGTGCGTGAAAGAATGACGAACTATACGGTGTCTGTCAGCCTAGGTTTGTGTAGTTAATGGTTGGGGTGTAGCAGCAGAGGGTCGGTTAAGGCCAGCAAAGAGATAGGGAAGGTATGGAACGTCGGTAGGGGGATGGGAGGGTGTTAGGGGGCAAGGAGGGGGGAGGAGATTTGATTAGTGAATCTGTTTGAAAGGGGCGGTTGGTATAAATCGGATTTGCGGTACTTTAGACTTTTTTATGGGTACAGGTGTTACTAGAGAATGTTGTCTTGGATTAGGGGGTAGGAACCTCACGAAATACCCGACCTGAATAAAAAACCATTCATCCAAAAAAGGAAGGAGGGAGACAGCAGATGAATAGGATGGTGGGGGACAGAGTGCGACACCTGTATTTGACAGTAGAAAGAGTGGGATAGCAAGAGTTGACAAAGGGGAAAAAGATAAGGATCCTCTTTAAAAGTTTTTGTAAAAATGGACATTGTAGAAGAGATGGATGTATAGGAGGGGAATAGAGGCGGGATTGGACGTTATCATATCGGTCAAAGAGCAGTTACTTCTTTTGTGACCCAGTTGTCCACCTGTCTACTAATTATAAAGTGAGGCTTGGGGGGGACGTTACTCTATCGCGGATGTAGTGGGAATGGGAATGAGACGGTGGAGACCCGAGGGACTGGTGCTGGACATAGAGATCATCCCAAGCCCCCGCGCTTTGCTAAGCGAGAATGTTAGCCTCGCACATAGGGACAAAGCGAGTGGTAAAAGGGGAGGAATGGTCCAAGAGAAACAAAGCCCCTATGTTTAATCTGAGCGTGAGACCAACTGGTCTATGTCCTCACAGCAGAGCGGTGGAAGCCGGATGTTAAGCCCGTGCGGAGATAAGAAGGGGAGACGAAGGGCAGAAAGTGGAAAGATAAAACCAGTGAATGTCCCATAAGAGACTACACGTATAATGAAGTAAAAGTGGGACCAGTCAAGTGGTCGAGCATAGTAGGAAGAGTAGTGTATATGCGGAATTGTGGAAGATGAGGACTGAATAAGTCGGAGAGCAATAGAAAGAGAAAAAATGAAGGGTTGGTGACCACCTGAAAAGTGGAATAGTGAGAGAGAAAAAGGAGTGAAGAGGCCAGCGTAGAGGGAGTAAGGCACGGTGGGGGGCCAGGCTATGAAGAGGGGGGGGGGAAGGAGCTTTAGTAGAAGGAGAAGAAGGATGAGAAGGGAATAGACGTGAGGGGGAGTGGAGGGAGATGAGCGTTGAAAAAACAATGAGTGCAGAGTGTGTAGAGGGAAAGGAGTTCGGGAAAGGGGGGAGATATGGTATGGGCGAGGACTGAAAAGGAGGGAGGTGGTAGGGGGGCGATCGAATGGGAGGGAGTGGAACGTTGAAGGAGAGAGAGTCGAAAAGGGTGGGGGGAGAATCTGATCTGAGGGGAGAAGGAGATGATTATGGGAATCTGAAGAGGAGGAGAGCTTGGGTGGTTGGTATACAGGAGGGGTGGAGTCACAAGGGTGAATATGGGGGGTAGGTTAAGGCATAGCAGGTTGTGGCCGTAGGCAACGGGGAGATGAATAATGGGAGCTATTGTTAGAAGAGTGCAGACAAGTAGGGCATGGTGGGGAACTGTGAATATCGTGGAGAGGAGGGGAGGTACATAGGGGAAGGGTTACAGTTAATTAGGAGTAATGTGAAGGAGGGTAAGATAGGAACGGGAGCAAGGCGCGAACGCAGGTAAACCAGAAGGCATACGCTGTTAACGTACAGATACAGTAGGCTGATAAGGACATCATAAAGGGACTGGTCTCTCTCTCCACTGATTCGAACTTCTAGACAAAAGTATGTATATAGTTTTTATCTTTTCAGTCTCGGTCACATGATGAAGTTTTAATTATTGTTCCATCCAGATACCCGAATAGTCTAGTCAAAGCACAGATCAGTAGAGCACCCACACCTAACCCGCATCACAGTTATCCGACTGTCACCCATATGTCATGTACTCCGGTAAAAGACATAGCTTCTGCTCACTTAGCTTCCACGCTTTCTCTGGAGCAGATCAGACATATTTGCTGGCAGGATAAGCTCGCTACTGCACTGCACTGAATGAAATCATCTTTCGATGTTATATCCATTACAACAAGTTGAGGACATCCTCCATAGAACGTGAATGTTGAAACTACGACTTATAAAGTCCATACTCACAACAGAAGCCCGTTTTGGATATAGTTTAATTACAAATTAATTACATTTTTTTTGGTTATTTTTGCTATTAATGCCAAAATATTATACTTTTGTGAAAATTAATTCCGGTACCTCAGCTTTCCAAAATAAGTACTTTTGAACCTCACGGCCTACAAGGCCTGCAGGTGGGGCTATGTCCTAGGCACTGTATCTTCTTCACTACAGTATCGGCTCAGGTAAGTTGCTTGGCCCTTCTGAACCTTCGAGCCAAATTTCAAAACGTCACAATCTATCTAGCAGGGCCGCGCCGAGCTGCTTTTCCCCATGTAGCGCAACTTCCCTGTTTGTCCATTAACTTGGGGATGTTGATGAATCCTGCTGGATGTCGCCGAGCGAATTACATCATGTAGTTAACGGGGCGACGACCCCTGTTTTGCAAGGTAACTTCCAACATATGACATCTGAGACGCTTGATCAATCGCACGATGACAGTGACAGGCAGATCGTGCTCGGTGTTGGGCAACAAAAGATGAAATTGGAGGGATATCTCCATATATCTATGCTTTGGTCATGTGCTCACGCCAGGATATGTTTTGTACTCGCATAAGAAGCCTGGTGTATGTGCCATCCAGTCTATCCTGTAGCTCTTTCTTCATGGTCCAGGTCTCAGATCCATATAACAGGATACTCTCTACACAGGCTCTAAGGAACATCAGCTTGGTTGAATTGGAGATAACAGATTGCCATAAGTGGTGTAGTTTATTGCAGATGATTGATGCGATCTATATCAAATCCATGGAACGAATCGTTATTAAACAATGATTCGAACTTCAGAGACAAAAGTATGTATACTAGTTATCTTTTCAGTCTCGGTCACATGTATGAAGTTTTAATTATTATTTCCATCCAGATACCCTGAATAGTCTAGTCTAAAGCAAGATCCAGTTAGAGTCACCCACACCCAACCCGCATCACAGTTATCCGACTGTCACCCATATGTCATGTACTCGGTAAAGACATAGCTGCTGCTCTACTTAGCTTCCACGCTTTCTCTGGAGCAGATCAGACAGATTTGCTGGCAAGGATAAGCTCAGCTACTGCAATGTACTGATGAAATCATCTTTCGATGTGATATCCATTACAACAAGTTGAGGGACATCCTCCATAGAAACGTGAATGTTGAAACTCGACTTTATAAAGTCATTACTCACAACAGAAGCCCGTTTTGGATAGAGTTTCTTTACAGAATGTAAATTACATTTGTTATTTTTCTATTAATGCCAAAATATTATACTTTTGTGAAAAATTAATTCAGGTACCTGCAGCTTCCAAAATTAGTACTTGTGAACCTCACGGCCTACAAGGCCTGCAGGTGGGGCCTATGTACTAGGCACTGGTATCTTCATTCACTAAAGTATCTGCTCAGGTAGTTGCATTCGGCCCTTCTGAACATTCGAGCCAAATTTCAAAACAGTCACAATCTATCTAACGGCCGCAGCCGAGATGCTGTTCACCATGTAGCGCCAAATGTCCCTGTTTGTCATTAACTTGGGGATGTTAGATGAATCCTGCTGGATGTCCCGAGCAATGACATCAATGTAGTTAAAGGGGCGACGACCCCTGTTTTGGCACGGTAACTTCCAACATGTGACGTCTGAGACTACTTGATCAATCGCACGATGACAGTGACCGGTAAATCGTACACGGCGTTGGGCAACAGAAGATGAAATTGGAGGGATATCTCCATATATCTGTGCTTTGGTCTTGTGCTCACGCCAGGATATGTTTTGTACTCGCCATCCAGTCTATCCTGTAGCTCTTTCTTCATGGTCCAGGTCTCAGATCCATATAACAGGATACTCTCTACACAGACTCTAAAGAATCTCAGCTTGGTTGAATATTCATAACATATGCTAATAACCCAGGCGGTCCAGCGTGATCACCTCATACTTATACATGCACACTCAGTGTATGCATAAGTAGCCCAAAAGTCGTGAATTCGCTGTGGGCCTTTGCAGTTTGCGGGGCGAGTAGCAAAAGTGGCCAGTTGGGCTACCAAATCGCGAGTTTTGCAACGCTGGTGACTGCTCCGGCTTCGGGCATGCGTATTTGTATGCACTACTTCCTTATGACCGGAGCTCACCGACGCGCGGTAATTGGCTGAGAGAAATATCAAATATGAAAATAGACTAGTGTATGGCATCATCCTAATTATAGTTTGTGACTGCTCGCGTGGAAACTTGTAATGTCTGCCTTTTCATTCTCTTTGCCATCGCCAGAAACAGTGGCATCCCTAGAAGGGTTTGTTTACCAACTGTATGAGCCGGGTACAACCATCACCATTGTTGCTGATCTACGCCTGAAATTGTTAACCAAGAAACAATGTCCTCCTCTTCCTCCTCCTCTGTCACCCACTGATGCGCGTAGCCCTCCTCCGGCATTTACCATCTTATTCTTGATCTTGCTTCTCTTGCCCATACTATACTCTTTAAGGGATTTAAAAGTAAAACCTTTATGATTGTAGTTAGTGACCAATCAAAATAAATTTTAAATTAAATCTTATTTGCCGTGTACTTTGTAATATGATCGAATCTGATTTAATAGTAATACTTTGGGGGTTAATATCAATCCTAACATTGGTCAATAACTACAATGCCAAGGATCAACCTTTAAAACCCTGAAATTTAGAGTGCTGTTGTCTTTATGTACCCTCATCAAATATCATCTCCCCAGTGCCTCTTCTGTCTTTCTCCTCCTTTTCCCTTTTCTTGGTTGCCACTCTGTAAGTCTTTTGTCCATCTGTTGTCTTGTGTTCTAAATATATACATGCCCTGCCCATTTCCATTTGTTTCTCTTTCAATTAGGTTCTTTGCCTATTGTTTGTGGCGAAATCTGTCTCTTAACATGAGATGAAGCATTTTCTTTCCATTGCTCTTTGTGCTGTAATCAATTTGTGTTCCATTTCCTTAGTTTTTGACAATGCCTCGGCTCCATAAATCATGGTTCTCAGCACACACTGATCATACACTTTTGCTTAAGGACACAGGGATGTTTTTTATCGGTCAACAAGTTTTTGTGCATTTGAAAGCATCTCCACCCTGCATTTATTCTGGTGAACGCCTTCTCTGCTGTGTTGGTGTCCATTTTCAGTGGTTGTTTCACAAATATTTATAGCTTTCAACTTTCTCAATTGGATGATTCTCTACTGCAATTGTGCCTTTTGTCTCAGAGTTGGTCATAAACTTTGTTTTACCTTTATGCATGCATCTGTAATCCATCCTGTTTACTTTCTCTCTATTCAAGCTATTCAGTTGAATTTCCAGATCCTTTACAGAGGTAGTTGTCAAAGCGACATAATCTGCAAATTTTTAGGTCTCTGTCCACCAATGATTGTCTATCAAAGTTGATTCCCTTTTCTTGTAGGTTGGATTTTTGGTGATTTCTTCTTCAGCCATCTTCTTTTTTCTGAGAGCTCTCCGCCTTGTATCCAGATCTTAAATTTCTTTGTCCTCAACACATATAATTTCTTTTCCATCTTTGATGGTGCTAGACTGGCTGCTTCCTCTAGCACAATCACATGATAGTGAATCTCAACAGTTACCACCAACCCATGGAGCTTTAGAAGAAGCAATTGCATGTGCTCACTACCAAGCAATGATATGGTACCAAGATGACACACCCCACCCACAGCTCCCACCTCCTACAGACTTCGGGTGAAGATCTGAAGATGGGGCGCTGGCGTTGGGGCTAATTCCCACAAAACAGCTCCCTGCCCCTTATGTCATCACTAACTTATAGTTAAATGTGGATGCAAGAAAACAAAATGCAGCTCTCGGTGTTCTTGCAGATCACACAATATGAACTGTACAGAGACGTGTGCATGTGGAGCAAATGATGATGACTACATAAATAGTGACAGCGGATATCTCATAGGGATTGACGATGAAGATGAAGATCCCACATCATGAATCTTTTTTGACTGTTACACAACACTTGTACAATAACCAGTTCAAGGTCACAAGCGTTTACACTTACCCTAACATAATGACCTCGATCCAATATTCATTACACATTGGTGATTGCATTAGTCAATACTTAACATTATGTAAATGTTTTCTAAACAAAAATAACTCATTTGCATTTTGCAACAATACGAATGGTCAATCCAAAATGAAAGTCACATGCAGATGTCCCTTATGAATTTTGGTAACAAAAAAAAAAATTTTGATACCAAGGTCGATATACTTGTGTCAAGGCCACTAAAGGTCAACAAAAAAATGGCAACATTGTTTTTCTGAATAGTCAGACCCAATAGAATACTATGTAGTGTTTGCCAACAATTAACATGAACTTCACTAAATTTACACAGGTCCCTCCACTATATTTAAGTGTTAGTAAAAGTGATGTCACAAAGTACAATGTCTACGGTAGAATCTTGGTGCAATAGCTTCAATGAGCATAGCCAATTGCACATTTAATTTTATATGCACATACATTAAAATCAAATCTTACCACAACTTTTGCGTATGTGCTACTCATCATTGCAATTAAGGCGTTGAGTAATACTATAACTGAGACTAACAAGTACAGCGCATACATAAAATGGCCAAGGAGTTGTGTTAGGAGTAGTTCCCCTGGTAAGAAGAGATTATTAAGATCACTCATACCAAACAGTGCCCAAAATAGCGTCTTCATGGAGTTGGTTAGGCTGGAATCAGAGAGTAAAGCATTACACCCATAGTTAGCCTCTAGAATTAATAATAATAATATTAGCAAAAGGAAGAAGTAATAATAATTATATTATTATTATAAAAACAACTGGTCCTTTAACCATTTGACTCAGCTGTATAACTAGGGGTGGGCAAGTTACAATTTAAAAAAACCAGTAGATTCTATGGCCATTTTGGTTCTTGAAAAAGAATCTATCAAGCTTTTCACTGAAGAAAAATTTTTGGGTTGGTTCCATGGATTTTATGTTTGTACATAAAGTCAATGGGATTTTGAGGTTAAATTATTTGCCCACATATAAACTAATGACAACTATGTAAACATGCACATGTGCTAGGTATATTGCCTCCCTTTGTAAAACTATAGGTTTCCCAAATAACCAAGTTCATGATCGTCTAGAATAAAGAAAAAATGTCTTTACCTTGCAGAGGGAGTGTAGTCACTCATTAGCACAGCTACAACTTTCACCTACTGGTTTAAATTATTTATAGAACAGGAATACACCTCTTTACACACAATGAATTGCCTGCTACTATATACCATAATAGTACCACACATGCACATGCTGGTATGAAAACACCCCAGTACCAGTCACAGGTATTAGCAAGTTATGTAACTGGTAGTAAAGGCTTGACCTTACAACAATAGACTCCTTCAATGTCCACTCACTCACAACTAGTTGTCTTGTTTTGGTTGTTCTGTTCATTGCCTTGCCTCAATTGAAGAGAGTTTTGGAAAAAAATATATTTTCTCCCATTAAAAATAAATTTGCGACTTTTTTCTTTGACAATTATTTGCCTATACCTATAGAGCACCTATTGCTGACTTTCTAGCAAAATCCAGGACGGATCATGTTTGTTTTTCCAAAAGTAGCAGAAAGCCCCATAGACTTCATGTACAAAACTAAAACTCCACACAACCAACCTAAAAATTTATCTTGAGTGAAAAAGGTTGCCTGATTCATTTTCAGGAGCCAAAATGGCCATAAAATATCTACGTTTTACAAAAGATTTGTAAACAAAGTTCATCCTTGCCCACCCCTAGTATAACTTCCAACTGGTTTTACTCAGCTCCTTTCACTTACCTAATAAATGCTGGATCTGCGCACGTGTCTGTATCTATAGCGTTTGGACATTCTTCATTCTTCAGTTCTTCAAAAGGTCGATATAACTGTGTCAGTCCCAGTGAAAATGATGTCAGAATCATGAAGAACAAGATCAAAAACTTGCATATATCTCCAACCATTCCAATAAGTGAAATCTGAAGTACACCTAAACGACCACTGATCAGAACAACGGTTTGAAGAAGGCGTACAAAAGTTAATACGTTAGCCAATGAGAATGCTGCTTCAGCGATCAACAATGGGTCGAATGCAGGCCAATCATAGCGACTCTCTCCATGAAATTCTACTTGCACAACAGGAGAAAACCCTCTCGTAATATCTTGTAAATCACATTTACAGGGTTCTACAAATATAGTGATGTTCCTAGAATTGAAAAGAAATGATAATTACGATTACGATGGCGCTGACGGTGACGCGTCCACGATGATGATATGAAGATAGATAACGCTAGTGGTGATGAATATCTCAATTTAATTCTAGTTTTCTCAATTAGCGTAATATTTAATTCTTTTAATTTTCGTATATCAACGATACACCCTCAATGTATTATATGGTCCTGGGAGCCTGGGCAGGGATTAGTTTCTTTTGTAATCCAAGATTGTTTGTTTTTACGGTGAACCTCTTTCTGATACATTATTCAGCCTGCCAAGATGAGAGGCATTGTGTGGTACTACAGCGGGGCGGAAAATATTTCCCCACGGTTTAGTCTGTGTCACAGACTGCGAAAGATCTAAATTGTCTCTGCGTGAGAGACTAACATTTAGTCTCTCATAGGGAATGTATATAAAAGAATCTATATCTCAAATATCTCTGAAAAACAAAGGGTTTTATGGATGTTTTTGTTTTCTACGAAAACATCCCTCAACTGGGTCTAAACAGGAACCCATTAAGAAAATTTAACATTTTTATCGGGACGGTATTTTTTACGCACAATCCCTATGGGCTCTGACGAGCACCAAACATTTTCCCACAATGCTACGTCACTAGGCCTGCTGATTAATTTAATATGCACAGCACACGTCATAAGCACTAATACTTTCCACATCGCAGTAGTGTGGTACGAATACCATTCTGAACATAGTTGTGGTTCTAAGTATTTGGAAGTTGTGTATTTGTATTGAATATCCTCCACAGTATAGGCTATGCAAATCCTTGCATCCAAAATGTTTGCCGATAGAAAATTGCAGTTGAACTAGGGTGTCGTTCGATTTTTAACTCCAGTACTATCCATACTACACCTAAAATAGACCTGAAATTAGCTGTCGTGAATAATCTATACGAACCCGATGTCATCAGTGTTTAAATTGCTCCAATTGCTCAACGGAATGCTTGAAACATGTTCTGTGATTGGAGACAATGTTGGTTCTTCAGAAGTTGGTATCGGAATCATCAGCGGTGTCGTCGAATACTGTTCGGCCCAATCTGGTTGTTGTATTGTTTGGTGCGCCTACGGACAAAGCATTGTACTACTTGGTGTAATAACATTTGAAAGTGCGCACATTAAGATTTTGCGGATTGTTGTTTATAGGTACTAGTTTGCGGAATTGTGTTCTCATTTGTGTAGGTTGTCATTCGAATATGAATTTCCTTTAAATAAATAGATACAAAAATGATACAATTGGTCACTCGAACAACATATAGAAGAGACCCCTTTCATAAAAAAATAACGAAATTAAAAAGATATGTTGGCGCACACTGCTACGATCGGCGATGGTTTTCGTTATGGTGAAGCAGTATATGAAATAGTGACAAATTTATTTATGTATTTGGAGCTAGCCTGGGTAGATCATTTTAGTGTTTTGGGGGTTTCAAGGTCTCTTGTATCTAAATTTAATGTGATTTGCTTGTTTGTGTAATGGCGGGACTCTTTATTTATACATGGGACGGACGGCATAACGTCTCATAGGTTAAGTTATTTTCATGGTTCGTTTGTCCAAGTCAATTGTTGAATGAGGAGAGTAAATGGAAGGCGAGTGTAATGAATATATCTCTTAAAATTAAATGCAGAACTTATTATCTGATTATATCTTAATAAGGGGCCTACTGAGAATTAAACCGGGTAACTCCAGTACTACAGACCACTCAGTGGAACACACACGCGTACGCAGGCACACTCACTCATTCACCCAAAGTTGGTTGAAAGTCTAGATTATTGGACACATTTTTGGACAATATTGAGGCAAACTTAAAATTAACATTGTAAAAGATTACCTAACAAAACCCACAAAATGTGTTACGTTGGCCAAATTTGTACCAATGTTAATTAAATGTTAATCAATATTTGTACCACCGTTTGCCAAGGCTCTCGACCAACAGGATTTGCAGTATAAAGTTCGACCATTTACTTGTCAGTTCTTATCACCATGTATGCCTCTCTCTGTCACCCTCTATCCGTTCTCTCCCTCCCCTCCCCTCTCCCTCCATCTTTCTCTCTCAAATTATATTTTTAAATTAAATTTCAATACAACACCTCCCTCCATACCACATGAGGTACCTGAATGTAAGACACTGCACTCATAATGATAAATATCCAGTACAATACCAGCTGGAGAATATCGATGACACTGCAAGTTATCTTGAAGTACATTTGCCAACCAAGACGCCACGCATCACTTATTTCACGCCATGTCATGCCTGTTACCATCGTAACAAAGATGAAAATGAAGTAAATTAAAGAGTGATCATTTCGGGTGACCAAAAACACTCTTCCATTTGCTATTTGTACTCATAACGATTTAAATAGAACACATTTTTTCCCGTTCAACCCCCAAAAAGTGTTTTAATCTCATTTTTAAATAGTCAGATTGAGTAGATACACACCAGTATCAAAGCCTACCATAGCTGCAGCACATGTTTATACAAGAAATTTAAACGAAGTGTGATGACCTTTCGCCGAGTTTGGCCTGAATGCGATTACGGCGGTCCGGTAATACGTATATCCTGCTTCTAAAATTGAAAAAAAGTTGGCGTAAATTGAAACCAGCTTTTGACAATTCGCAGACTGGAAAATCCGAAAGGCATTGTGGGAAAAAAGGGATGCGGCCCGTATCTATTGCGTGTTCACTTTTCCGTGTTTGCGAGCACCGACGTACCCGCCAAAACGTTCAATTTTCTCGCTATCGCTATGTTCTATAGGTTCGACCCAATTACGAATACATATTCGAAACAAAACATATTAACGGACCTTCTGATGCAAATACATCCATAGAATCCCCTTCGTTTTCCGGAGATATTGGAGATTTAGTTTCATTTGCAAGCATTCGCTATGAAACGGACTGATAACGTTAATCTTCTCGCGCAGTACAATTTAGATAATATCTTTCGCAGTCCTGTGACACAGACTACACCTTTCCGGACCGCGTAAAATGAAGATTTAGCATTGGTTGGATAATGAGGTCGTATACACCATCCGACGTGGAACCTCGAAGGACACCCTCTACTCGCCTCCTTACTGGGGGGCATCCCGGGCACCAAACACACAGTACACACCCGCCGCATATTGCTTAACGCACGAAATAATAATCCATAATCTGATAATAGAATTTACAACCTACCTTTTTTGCATTGTTACAAATTTCACCGTTTATTTCCATGGATTTATGGACGGATGATGTCAGGGACTGGCCTAAACTGGAATTCCAGGGCATGTGTCTTACTGTTGTTGTAAAATTGAAGTTTTATCTCTCCCACTTTGGCGTGACTTATGAATGAACGCTTATGGTTTATGCATACGTGTTAAAATTGGTAATAACGCCGCGTGAGAAAAATAATTTTTCGTAAAATTCAAACATCCAGACAAACAATAAAGTACAATAGAATATGGGTGATAGATTCCGTTACGTGAAAACTTGAAAAGTTTTTCCCCAAAGACGCGCTCGTATTTGCTGAGAAACGTGACATCTTCCGATGCGGTTGTTGGTGTTTTAGAAAGGCCACTTCCGTGCCCATGTGAATCGCTTTCGGAGATCTGAACAAAATTAGTCTCATTTGGTTGCCTGGAATGTGCTACTCCTGGACTATCCTTACACGTGAAAATGACCGGCGAGTTACAATTTAGACTGAAATGGCTACGATGATTGTTTCAGGGGGGGTCGGGAACCACGTCTGCTCGATTGGCACGGGGATTTCCCAACGGTCATTAAGGAATTCTTGCGTGTATTCTACGGCAGCCTCGGGTCCCAATGACATGCAAATCACTTTTAAGCCTTCGTTCAATACAGTTATAATATTCATGGATATTTAAGGGGGGGAAAATGATTGACTTCAAAATCCGTCGGGGTTAGTGGATTATTAACCCCGCTGCAAAATAGCTGTATTGGTTAATTTTGAATAACGTCAATTTAGATTGAAAATTGTGCAGCCTGTCTTTAGTCAAGTCTGTGTGTAACGTTCGATATGCTGAAAGCGCCCTCCTACCGTAAGTCTTTGAAACGGACTAGCGCCCGGAAGTTGATGCACCGGTTTGAATTTTGCTGTTGCTGTTAGGTTGGCATGTCTAACCCCTGGGATTATTTAGTTGTGTTCATTAGCGAGTGAATTCCGCACCGCAGTTCGTTTCCATTTTTTAACTTTTTATCGCTATTGTGCAGCCAAGACATTTAACCTTTTTTTCCTGAGCCGCCCAGGATGATATACAAATGGGCTAACAGGGAAATAGTGTGGTTTTTGCCGTAGAATGATCAAAATTATCGCTTCTTGGTAACACGTACAACGTAACGCGGTGTATAACGAGGAAAATGCCAAAAAGATGCCCCCAGTCCTGGCGGATGGTGAGTGCGACGCCCACGCGTAGGGGCGTAATAGTCGCCGTCGGTCGGATCGTGTATTGGTAAATTATTAGAATACGATGGAGTGTGTTTTCGTGGGAACACGCTCCCAATGATGGTTGTTCATATTATTGTGTGGCAACCAGACGATATAATCAATTTAGTTCGATATACAAAAGTCGATTTTGTGCCAATTTTATGCATGGCATGGGTGTGTTTCGCCAGTTAGGCCATTGTCTTGAAGCACACAAACGATTGCAACTTGACAAAAGAAACAAAACACATATTAGTACCCAAAGGAAGTCTAGTTTTATCGACACAAGTTTTAATAGTCACATAATCAGTTTAATGATAAATATCTTCTTTGCCATAAATAATAACAAATACAAATATTTTATTTCACATCATAAATGGAGCTTGTAATTTATTAAAAAATTGTATTTGGTTAAAATCATGCCAAAGGAATGTAATTGCATTCAAAATAAACACTCCAAATTCAAGAAATGGTTTGAATATTGCACGCACTTTGTGCATTTACTATTGTTTGACGTCAATAAAAATTTGAATTTGTAAGCAAGGTATCACAGTTTTGTTATAATTTGCATTCCATGAACTTCCAGAACATAAAAACTCTCTCCACCAGGTTGCTGTACGCTCATGTTCTCTTCAAGAAGCAACGGTATGTCCGCATGTTATTCACTTTATCTTAAAGCCAGAACTTTACTGATCATAACTTTCCCACCATACGTAACTGTTTTCGTATCTTGTAGAATTATTTTATGAAGTTATCCTTTTTAAGAATTTCATATGCTGTTCAGTGTAATAACTGTATGTTTAAATAATTCTTTCACCTTTTTCACTCACCCGAAAGTGGCACAAACTCGATGTTTTGTGTTCCGCAGTAAACCGGAGTTATCGCTCGATTGAAAAAAGCAAATTAGATGAAACAAAAAATCCGGGAAAGCCTGGTATTTTCTCTTTAATATGATGTGCCCAACAACGACTTACTTTGTTGACTATAATATGAAAAAAAAATCGTTTTTTGTTGTACCATTTTTTTTAGAGCAGGCTGCAGTACTAGCCGGTGTCATAACTACCGTGTCCGCGTGAACTGCTATTGTGTTCGCCATTGATATGAGTGCTGTATGTATAACTTGTTTCAGCACTGTACCCAAATGGCCCGGTATACAAGGTCACGGTATATTCCGTACATGTTTTTCAGTGGTACTAGGACACTGTCTCATGGCGGACACTCAATTTCTTTACACCGGCACTGATGAGAAGTCCAGTTTTTCACTACAACTTCCATTGTCTTCCAATTCAATCAGAAGTTTACAGGTTCAAGTTTCACCAATTTTCCAACACAAAGCTTCAAGGTTCAAAATATCCACAGTTTCCAACAGGATTACTTGTAATCCTGTTGGAACGTGTTTGTGCAATGGGGATTAAACGTGTTGTGCAATACCTACGTAGAAATGACACTATAAACATTTTACCTATTATCCAGATGTAAAGTAGTAATCGCCCTTCTTCAAGTTTTTGCTCCTCTGTACGCCAAATACGCGTCACGATTATCTTGCTCACCTCAACGCATCTTGGGTTGATCTGTCTTCACAATCGTACTGGCAGTATAGTAAAGAAGAAGCCCAAGAAATGATAGACGCGACGCTGAATTACGTATAAACTTGACAACCTACTCGAAGTAAAAGACACTGGCTGCATAAATACTATAAGGTACAAACCCTAGCAACCTTTCCTATCTCCTATATGATTGATATGATTGATAAAAGATATTTATTAGGCGCCTTACAAATTGCAACATATAACTAAATCAATAAAAACAATAAAATTACATGAGTACTAAATACTAATCATAGAAAATACAAACTACTGCACTTGCAGTAAAAAAGGATGACCGCAGGTGGATACCGGCAGCCGACCCCAAAGGTGAAAACCTCAGAGCTTACAAAAAAACACAACAGGAAGGCAAAATAGTTTCAAATAAATAATTAAAACTGCATAACATGTTGATCTACAGGACCAATGAAATAGATTTAAACTATAACTGAGGAATAGGTGGTCTTCATCCCTAAGTATTGACAACAGTAAATCTACTCCGCTACTATATCCCGGATGGTGGCCACCCTCACTGGGATGACTAATGATCCCACTGTCATGTCAAGTATATAGATGTGGTTAAAACTTCTAAATTATATCACACGTTGGGCTTTCTGTGGCGAAATTTTCGATGCCCTATGACCTTTTATTATCCAAATTACGTGGCTTCCAAATTCAGGAAATATGCAACAAGAAGGCAGCCAATATTTCTTTCTACAACAATGCATGGATATTAGCTTCATGGGAAGCAACACGTGCACTGTGTGTGAAAAAACAATAATTGTACAGGGCCTGTTATAGCCTCTTACTGATAACTGTATATGTGGACAGGTTTTGTCGATATCGAGTCGTTTTCAAAGAGATATTATATTTATACGCCAAATTGTAATTAGTTAATAATTCTAGATATAATTGTACATGTTTTTGTAAAGTTACGTTATGAATTACATTATAACTTGTAGATGTTTTGTAGATACGTTTAAATTACAATGTAAGTTGAGATTTAGGTGCCAGGTAAGGTTTACTATCGGGAGGTTGGTTCTCAAAATGCTTCTTCAATAGAATGAATGGGAACAAGGCCGCCCGATCGATTTACCCCTCATTAATCTCAAGGGTAAAACTACGAATGCCGAGTTTTCGATACAAAGTACTTACGGTATATTCCTCACTGTCTATAGTCTTACAGGACATAAACATCGAGGTCGCCAGGATTGGATGTATGAGCATCAATATAAAGCAGCCACGATCAATTTCGCCAAAGTGGAATGTTTAATTTTACTGCGATTCCTTGTAACCATAGATCCATCACGAACTCCGGCACTTGTCATGACTTGTAAAACTGGGCAATGAATACGCACAACATTATAAGGGTCAGGATAGACTATTTCACAGTCTCTGTATCAGTAAGAAATTTAGCTACCATAGAGACGTAGATTTCAATGATTTATTGTGCAAAAACATCAATTGTGAAATATAAATTAAAGTGCAGGAGGAGATTTTTTTAGGATATACTTTCTCTCAAATTTCACTGGATCGCTTGTAGACCACTACCGAGAAACGTTTCGTAAGTTTATTGGACAACAGGTGCAAAGAACCCGCAAACCTTGTTTTGAACTGCCTGCTATTGTAATCATTCCCCTAGCAAAACCATGCTTTGACTTTCTGTCGTGCACGACAGAAACTACTAATCATCATCTTAATTAACATAAAGCCGGCGTATTCTGCTTATTATTTCAGTGTATCTAATACATTGGTAAGCATTCCAATATGCAAACCCTAGGTTCGAGAAAAATTGGGGGCCGCTTCTTTCTGTAAATCGCCTCATGCCCTCTTTAAGGGCAGACGTTTGAGTGTAGTGCTGTCAATATACCATGTCTGTGGGTAGGTTTGTTTGCTGTATCCACATGTCATTGGTATTGGCTTGTTGTGGTGTCAGGATTTGTTTAGACTGTACCCCAGTCTCGGCTCTGTCTCTGGGTTAGAGCGCACTTGGTTAAAAGCTAATGCTAGACTCGGGGTAGACTGTACCCCAGTCGCGGCTCTGTCTCTGGGTTTTAAGAGCGCACTTGGTTAAAGATACTCTAACCGGGGCTAACTAAAACTAGATGACTTTTCAGCTTACCACCCCGGACAGCCCTGCCAACCAACTTTCCAAATTGCACAGGCTCCTGGAATTAACACTAGTAGGAGTACCCGCCGGATATGGGTTGAAGAGTCTAGTGTAAATTTCCGTCGCTTAGTGTTTTTCATCACCGTGGACCCGAGGGAGGGTCTATGATTTGTTCAGCTAGTGTTCTTATCCGGGGCCGCGTGTATCCATGAAATCGGACGCTCCTAACATGGCTGTGGTAGGTCAATATAGACTATCAGAAAATCGATGAAAAGGAAACGATTGTATATAGTGTAAAAAATACCCACATACAAAAAATAACTTTAACGTAACCATAGAGTAATATCAGGAGAACTAATATATAGAGGATAAATACTTTGGATATTGGGAATGATACAAACATATTTATAGAGATCGCATCACACTCTATCCTGATTTTCCAAATAAGTAGCGTTCTGTAGCTAAACATACCTAAAATAACCCAACGATCCATATACAAATGGGCACCTGTGTTTGTTGATACGTTTATTATTAAAATATCAATCCATAATTTGTATTTTTCATAAGAGCCTAATATTGACAATACTCTCTTGATGTTCACATGCAGCCCAGGTTAATCCCACCAGGCGACAAAATACTTGGGGCTACATTTAAAACTCCACCTTTCGTATTTACTGGCGGTTCGCCAGCCTTACTCCCACCAGCGGCAAGAGCCGGGCACCTTCAAAACATCACGCCTGTTCCCCGACAGTTATAGCATTTTTAACCGTGTTGAGTGTTTAGAATAGAAACCTGTTAAACTTTAAAGAATGGGCCGAACCGGCAATCAACTCGGTGGTTAAAGTCCATGGCCCGATCGCAATAGCCTCGTCCCCAGAAGTTCCCAAGATTTTACCGGGAAGTGGTCAACATGTTGGTCTCAGAGAAAGCTACTATTTTTCTCATTTACCCTGTGGAAATCTTAGAGCCAAAGGATGTTTGGTTGGGAAGTTATGAGCGAAAATGTGCCCCATTTTGGTCGACCAATATTAATTTACACAGTACTCTATGGGCTTACAAAATCACGTTTTAGCTCTCGCATCAAAACGGATTGAAATATCGTCGCGAAACTTTACAGATGTTTTTTTTTTTTAATTTTAAAGGCCAATATATCAAGATGAAACTTCATATCATAAATCGGGCCCATCCCCCTTTAAGTTTTCGTGCATATGCCTTTGAATTTGTCAACACTTGAAAGAAGGTACTTGCGAGTGCTTTGCAGCAAAGTTTTAAAATAGAACTGATTTTCATCTAATACCGTCCACTTGAAAACTACAGAAAGTCTCACATGAAAAATGACACTTGAAAGAAACGTACCATGATATCAGCATCATCACATATCGTCATGCATGATTTCCTTTTTGAATATGCCCTACAGATTAAATTGACCCAGTAGTAAGTATGCTTGACATTCCGTACATATCATCTCATCCCTGTTTTCGCATAAAATGTCCTAATTATCAGCTAAGAGAAATGCTGGATAATGTGCAAAACTTGCATAATAATAAAACCAGTATGGACTTGCTGATGGCATAACTGTAAACTTTAAGTGCAATTTTGTGACCCCACAACTGCCCATTATTCTTCATTAAAGAATTACGAATCTTAATGCCTGAACAAATCTATTAATTCTATCAGATTTACCTGTTTCATCTTCAGATACACAGCTTCGAGAAGAACTGGGGGAATGTTGTTATGTTGATAGCACCTACATATATTTGCGGATCTGAAACTCGTTTCTCCCGCCAAAGACCTTCTAATTCTTCATCTGTCCTTGTGAGGTCTAACATCTTTGTTGTTGCGTGCTCTAGATCTTCTTTCAGTGTTGAGAAGCATTCCTCAATGCCCTTTTCGTTATTTTGATTCGGTGGATTTGTCCGGAATCTGCTAAATATGTCAGGTCTGAGATTTCGATTTGTTTGCAAAATGAAAGCTTCCGATGTGAGAGCTCTGTACTGGTGAAGGATCACACGTGAACGTTGACTAGGATCAAGACATCGAATTCGGGATTGTAAACACGTCATCGCCCGCATTTTTGGCACCGATATCAAGCAATATCTCTTTCATTAAATATGAGGAGGATGGGGTCGACAATGCAAAGTTAGCATAACATACACAGAGTAAAGTTTAAGTCTAAAAGGTAAACGGATGACGCAAAGAAGCCATTAAGTTAAATGGCAATGTCTGTGTGGAACATATTTATTTGCCATAACCTTTTCTTGTGACGCTTATCCAACCAAGCCTTGTATATTAAGCATGCATCTTAGCACCTGACATGGCTACTACCCATTTCATTCAGTGCCTGGGGGTACTCCCCTAAGGTCATCCAATGTCCCCTTGGTATTCCTTGGTTTGTCACATGGGAACAAAAACGCAAGAATCGTATTTGGCCATATTTTTTCGTTTAAGCTATTCCAACCAATCTTAGTCATCATGTATTTTATCACAATGATACTCCGGGGGGGGGGGGGGGGGTAACCTGTAACGAGCCCGGGTAACCACCGGCCTAGTTACAAGGGTTCCGGCGGTGGACCCTATATGAGACCAGAAACGAATAAAATGGTACCTATCTGAGACCAGATCTTGTCTCATAATGGATACCCGATCCAAGACCAGACTTATTCAAGACCCGGGGCCAAGCAATATTACCATTGGAATTTTAACCTGGGATTTTACACTCAATTTTGAGCTATTTTATGGACTTTTTATTCTGTTTTTAGCATGATATCAACACAAAAATGATCATTGATCATTCTAACATATTCATGCTAACTTTATACTCTACCTGAAACTGAAAAGTAAAAATTCATACCCTATGTGAGACTGACAGGGACATAGGTTGAATTTGATACCCTATATTGCTAGTCTCGAGACCTGCCCAGGTCTCGCGTTTTTTTGTAACTCGGGTGGTTACCCGACCAGAATACCCAGTTACCCCCCCCCCCCCTCGGGATGATACTACTATTCAACACCCTGGGGGTCCTAACATGGGTCTATAATATTCAGTCCACACACCTATACATAATCAATGCGGACATAAGCGCTAGACATTTCTGCTATATTTATGACAATAAGTTTGTTAAGATATCATGTCGATGCATTTGGAATGTTCAAAATAATTAATACAACATACAGCAATGTAATATTTTCATCACAAAAATGACGATACTGAAACACGCTTTATGAAGATTTAGCAATAGAATACGTATTTGTCTACTGCAGAAGAATGGATTCTTGGGCCGATTGGATCATGTTTTTTTTTATTTTGCTATTTTACATAAGGGCAGGTCCTTATCCAATTGCATAACGTTGGCTTTCTATTCAATTGTCCAATGAGCGTCTCCCTTTTCTCCAGGGCCTTGGATTGATCGCTATTCTTCTTCTTCTTCACATAGCATCAGATCTGCGCAGGAATAGATTAGTTTTGATCATTTGACAACAAATGTTTTTCCCACCTTCCTCTCCCCTTTACAAGCAGATGGTTAGAGGGCATCAGTGTCATTGTATCTGCTTGGTTATGACAACAGACAGCTCATTACAGATTATATTTTATTTTGACAACTCTTCTGGTCAAGTAATTATGTTCTGATTCAGTTCATTAATAAGGTAATTTTACCTTATAAGAGAAAACTGATATGAGCGAGTCAGAGGTAATTGACTTCAGTCTCAGCAGATTATGCTCCCTATTAATTTACTCTCTAAATGTAAACGAGTGAAAAGTCACTCTCAAAAGAGTGAAACTCTTGTAACCACCCGAAATGAGTGTTTGCACTTAAAAAGAGCGAACTTCCACTCAAAAAGAATGAAAATCACTCCAAAAAGAGTGGATTTCCACTCGTTTGAGGAGTTAACGAAGGACAACACCTTTTGAGGAGTTAACGAAGGACAACACGAAAACGAGTGGAAATCCACTCTTTTGGAGTGATTTTTTTTACTCAAAAAACATCTTTTAAGTACAATCCACTCGTTTTCGAGTGGTTTACAAGAGTTTCACTCGTTTGGGGAGTGACATTTTCATCGTTTACATTTAGAGAGTAGTGACTTAACAAGTGTTATATTTTGCTTAATTAAGAAATAAAGGGTTTGCAGTGTAAATTTATGGGCGAATAATGTGTCCGAGGTCAGAAAAACTAAATAATGGGCGAGGCGCAGTCTTTCTGGCCGAGGATACATTATGAGTCCATAAATGACACTGCAACCCTTTATTTCTATTCTCTTACCCAAAACAGCTTCATTTAATAAGAAAATGCATTGGCGACCCATTATTGCAGAATAATGGGCAGTAAACTGACCAATCAGAATGTTGCATTTTCAATAATGGGCAGCAGAGGTAATAGAATCTAAATTGAATGTCTGCTGGCAAATATTACATAGGTAATTTGATTTAATTTTAACTCAGAGGATCGTAGAAGTATCTTTAGTAATGGATGTGAGTGAGCCATAGAGGTATCTAACTTTAAGCTCTGCAGATTATATTTAAGAAATAAAGGGCGATGCAGTATCCTTTATGGGCGAATAATGTGTCCGAGGTCGGAAAAAAATAAATAATGGACGAGGCGCAGCCGAGTCCATTATTTTAAGTTTTTCCGGCCGAGGATACATTATGAGCCCATAAATAATACTGCAAACCCTTTATTTCTATTCTATTACCGAAAACAGCCTGATATAATGAGAAAATGCATTGGCGACCCATTATTGCAGAATAATGGGCAGTAAACTGACCAATCAGAATGCTGCATTTTCAATAATGGGCAGCAGAGGTAATAGAATAATGTCCAATGTTTAGGCTGTTTGGGAACCCTTTAACTCGGTTTTGCTCACAACTTTAATTCCAATCTAATTTTTTTTTATCTCTAGACTGGTACGAGCGTGCCAGACTAAATGTTTCTTATTTCCAATTAGAGTAATGTCAGCTTAACTTTGTCAGTTATAATGGCTTTCTGATGATAAGGTGTATGAAAGTCCCGTAACCCACCCGCGTTATGATTTTCTGCCCGCGTTTGAGATGCTGAAATCCCTAAAAAGTTCATTATTTTGTATTTTAAAGAAAATATCAAGGTTTCTTCTTGTGATGTTAGTAGATTGTAAACCAAAGAACAGTTTCAAAATCATTTCTAAATGTAGGGTGGTGTTTTGACACTATTGTAGATATTAGAGCACAATGAAGGTTGGTGAAATGGCTGTTACTGCATAATTATGAATAATGAATAATGCACAATTAAATAGTTGCCTCATTATGATTTGCAAAAAATGTTTGGGTAACATAACATTGACTTTCATTGGCCTAATGTATTATTTTGGCTTTGCTGTAAATGCAATTCATTTGTTAGGATTTTGACTAGAGGAAACTGTCTCCGAGTAATGGACACGCAATTACAAGGTTTAGTAGTAAGTATTTACATATCGTAGCTTCACATACCTTTATGTACATAGGCTTATCTGGTTTTACAAAAATAATGTTAGTCTGTTAATTATGGCTAAGGATACTGTCCCTATAGATCAAAACCAAAAAAACTCTTAGTTAATTAACAGACTAACATTTTTAATTATGGCCTTAATCTGATCTGGTACAGTCACATATCGAATTTGTATTGTATTGATTAAAGTATACAACCTCTCAGAACGAATGGAGTCGACACACCCAAAAAAAAAAACTTTTAATGAACTGACAGGAATAAAAATCCTATTATAGTTTTGTGTACTTTATAGAGATTTTATGAGGAGCTTTGCACTGCAATGGAATATATTAGGTGCACATCATTTTCGGCCCTCTGATAATAATGGCTCTCAATTTTCACATCAATATTAATCATGTTTCTGATATTTCTCTGAAAATCTTTGAAAAAAATGAGACCAATTCATTGATCCAAAATTTCAGGGGTACAAATACAAGTCAGGAAGCTAGTAAATCTGTCATTTTCTATATTTTTGGCTAAATTTGGGTTCCACTCTATTTCATGAAAGTTTGAAATAAAATAATGTGGATCCAGTTTGCAGACTGTTGAAGACTGCTGCGTACCCACAGACTTTGAAAGGCTTATGATATTCGACGAAACGAAACGAAACAGGTTCAGTGCACCCATTGGATTACTCGCTTTAATCCGTTATGATACGTTTTATACTATGACGGAATAAAGCGTGTAATCCATTGGGTGCACTGAGCCTGTTTCGTTTCGTCGAATATAATAAGCCCTTTGATATAGTAGTAAAGGAATATCTACATCGAAAAACTGCAAGTCCATGTATTGCTGCTAAAATTGCCGAAAGGGACAAGAGTGTAGAGGTTTTACACTTGAATGCCGAAGTGTATATGGAAGTTGACGAGCCATCTGTCAGCAAAAAAAAAAAATTGTCGAGTGTATTATCTCTGCGACCCATTATCATTTTGACTGACAATACGTGGATTTTGGGTTTTCCGACCGGATGTTAATCTTTCTTTACCGAAATTTTACCAACAACGCGCACTCTACATAAAATAAATAGCGCATATATATTCTATGGTGTTTTGTGTCATACGGTCATTTTTCTGTCATAACTATGCGAAAACTGTTTGATGTACATAAATTTTACCAGTAACGAGTACTCTTTGATTGCCTTGTAATTTTTTGCGCCACAAAATGTGCGCGTAGTTTAAAGGAGGCGCACTAAACCACGAGAGTGCATGGAGTGATGCATATCTACTCGTACATGGTTTGTGCATTGTGGGACAGGAATTTCGGTAAAAAATGATTTCCGGTAGGAAACCCAAAATCCACGTATTATCCCTCTACCCATTCTCTCAACTCCTCTCTCTTCCTCTCTCAGTTTCTTCGTTCATTCTTCAATATAAAATAAAGTAGATTCCCCTACGGGAAGGAAGTATAATTTCATAGGAAAAAATCGATTTGTGCGTGTAATAAAACACATACCTTGACAATTTGATAGTTGTTCTTTTCTGCAGCTAGCAAAAGAGGAGTAGTTTCTGCCAAATACTCGTCGTTTTCTGGCGGGCTTTCTAAAATGTCCTGGCCGTATTCCTGTTGGTAATTATGATGTAATACATCTAAGTATCAAGCTAGCACACGCTAAGTTTGATGGTATAACGGAGGTAATACCTGTATTAGTGGCTGCAGCATCAGCCGAAAAAGGGCCTTATATTTCTACCAACCATAGGGCCGGAATAATAACTTTGCAATCATAGCTAAAATGAATCATTGGTTGTAGTTCATGAAAATGGTGATTACAAAAATAAGGCAATTTGCATAAACTAGCATTTCAAAAATGGCCGCCATTTAAAGTAATAGCACTACTATGGCGACTAAGTGTCGAAAGGTGTGTTGTCCGGATCAAGCGGTTCAATATACCCAATTGTGCAGAATTGTTCCCAACCATGAATTATATTACCCGCGATTTGCAAGGGGGGGGGGGTGGACGGCGGACATCTCATCTAAGAAAAACCGATATATATTATTTATTACATAACCTAAGAAGACGATTTTGGTATCAAAATGAGTGTTGCTGGGTCAAGGACTACCAACAGATGTACAAGTGACCCCTAGTAATGAGAGGCGGATACCTACCTTCAAAATACCGCTATGCTGACAGATGATTGACACAGCGTAGATATTTTCCATCTCTATCATCCTAAGTAACGAGGTGCTCACTTTGATTCCACGTTGCAGAAAGAGTTGCGCCATTTCTATAGTAAAGGGTGAAAAATAATTTGTTTGACAACAGATTACGTCTTGTGTCTGTGCCACTCATAATTTCTTTACTCGTAATATCTCATTTTGCATGGATCCGGTGTAAATAGCAAGTATTAGAAAATAAACAGGTGAAGTAATGAATTTGTAGTTTGTCTTTGCCTTGCAGATAAAATATTTACATCCCTTCTATCAAGACAGGCGTATTAAAAAAGCAAGTTTGTCGTTTTTGATTGTTATATTATTACGTTTCGATCGATCTAGTTTGCGTATACTAGGGGGGGGGCCTACTTTACCAACATCAAATGGTTCATTTGGGGATGGTTCCTAAATGTTTTGTCAATGCGGACGCGGTAGAAATCGCGTCAGAAGCGCGTTAATTTCCACACTCACTACGCCCGTGAATGAAAACTTTGAAATCAAACCGCGGACCATTGAAGTACACATTTATCCGACCAAGTAGGATTTATTGGGGGGGGGGGTGCGGGCCTTTGCAAGATTTTTGCATATGCCTGTAACAAGTATAAGTATCTTAACATCGCATGTTAACTTAACAAAAGTCATATACTTAAAGTAGACTTTTTGGACCTTTAATGGTATTTTTTGACTTTCTGAACCCTTCATCACCAAAATGTGGACGTTCTTCTAAATGTTGGCTCTTTTAAAGGGACAGGAGGAGGATTGTTTTAGGATTACGGGAATTTTCTCTAATGCACAGGCGATGAGACCACCACCTCCCCTCCAAGAACGTTTCCGAAGGTTTATTGAACAAACAAGTACAAAGGAAAAAACAGCAACATTGTTTTTGAAACTTGCGCCTTACTATCGTAATTGTCTCCATAGAACACCGTGCTTAACTTTGTAGTGAACTACAGAAAGTACTAAATCACCATATTATTACATAAAGACGGCGATTCGGCTTATTCACTTCAGGTGTGATCTAATACATTGGAAAGCATTCCAAATATGGCAAAAAAACCCGGGTTCGAAAAAAATTGGGGGCGCTTCTTTCTGGAATTCCTCCATGTCTCTTTAAAGAAATCGACAAAAAAGGAGACCAGTTGCCCCTCTTAAGGAATTATTCTATTGCAAGATACATAATGGGCCTGATACCGAATTTGGCTGCAGAAAATCCTATAATAAACAACTTAACGCATCTAATACCGGTATATGATAAGGTTTAGATATTTAAAATATCTTCAAAGAACAAACCCAATGTACTTGTTATGAAATGCGACATAGTATGGATTTGGTTCTTGTGATTTTGTTTGTGTTGTTGAATGTATATATTACCACGAAATAAGACGAAGAAACAAAGGATATACTGATAGTTGGGGTAGTTAAACTAAACCGGGAAAATGACATGCCGATAATATGTTAGGTAAATAAAATCACCGCAAGTTAGTTTGATTACCGTAACTACCCCACTCAAAGGCAATGTCAAGAGCAGAATTTGTGTCCAAGTTGTGTGATATATTGCTACAGTACTCTTCACTGTCCAGTAACATCCGAGCCGCACCTAGTCTTTTTCTCCTACGCTTCAAAATACTTGTTGCAGATAATTCCATGGCAATTCAAATACGTTGTTACGCCTGTATGGCGTTAATCTCGAATATTCATTGGATTTCATGTTGACGAAAGAGAGACGCACATATCCATGAAAATAGCTACTCCTCACTCCTCAGCCTAATTAACTGACATGGATAAGTGCAAGGCATGTTTCATTACTAAACATATCGGCTAATGCACTAATGCTCGCTTATTAATGTGAAGAGCTGCTTGTTATATTGTCCATAGCTGATTTAGATGGCGAATCAAGCAGAGAATTGCATTTACGGATCAACGGGCATACCGTATTAGTGTAAATAGTGTGACTATGATAGCACAGACCCCTACTTTGGCATCATGTCCTGGCATCCCACAGTAAGGTAATGGATCTTGCACACGGTTGGTGCAAGAAATGTGCATTTGATGATAATCTCT
Organism: Ophioderma brevispina; assembly: GCA_023653785.1. NCBI lineage: Eukaryota > Metazoa > Echinodermata > Ophiuroidea > Amphilepidida > Ophiodermatidae > Ophioderma > Ophioderma brevispina. Next base: position 5,631 of record JAMKCH010084728.1, on the reverse strand, counting down.
CAAATTGTAATTTGAAAAGATAATTCTTATTTCTATTGTCTCCTAAAAAATATTTCACTTTTTGAACACAATTTGAATTTTTAAGTATCTTAGTCTGAATTTCAATGTGATTGTAAACTATGGATTGCTTGAGAAATAGAGGGATATATTTTCATCCATGGTCATTTAAAAGATATAAAAAAGCACGAACAAAGACTGGTTAGATGCATGAATACATTGATATGCAGCTTAGATGCAAAGTGTACCTAGAGTGAGTGAAGTCAGGCAAAATGGAACAGTCGAAATATTGTTTAAAGTAAAAAAGATAACTTTTAAGTTGTAATTCTTAAAGTATTAAAACTAAATGTCGTCGCGTGATTGCACCTTTCTTTCTGTTACATGCAATTTCTTTTCTTTGGCAAGAAATATTTTTTCTGAAATAAAATCTGTAAGGCATGTTTCTCCAAACCATATACAGTGCAATTGCACTATTTTAAAACCGCAATACGTGCATCATCGATTACATTAAGTCGATTTACTCCGTGCAGACTACGACGAACGATAATGTAAGTACATTATCGTTAATTGCTGCGGCTTATCACGTTCTACGAAACTCCAAATACATGGTAAAGAATGAAATACACGGATAGCTTTCCAAATGAGTAATTACTTTGAAAAGTTTTTTCGATTACATCGACCACAAGACCACCAGAATTTGCGTGGGATTGCTACAATCTCACACCAAATAAAACTCGAAAACTGGACACAGTTTAACATGAAATCGAAATTAAAATTACATTTGCTTGAAGTACAAAAGAGTGCTGTTTGTTCTTTTAAGTACGATTGTATATCTTATCAATTTATTCAACAAAATTAACAATTTGAAAGTAGAGAAGAATGTAATGAAAGATGCTAGAACCTTCAAAATGATATCCCAGAAGAGCTAATATATAGAATGAACGCCCTTCAAAGTTTCAACATGTTCCAAACTGAAAATGACAAGCACAAAAATAAATTAAAGTGGCTAAGCTTAACACGAAATGTCGATTTTTCTACATTGTTTACTAATAAAAGTCGGGATCCGATTTTTATAAGCCTAACACTAGCAATTTAGAGACAAAATGGGCATTTTGAATTTGGAAAAAAATGACTAATTGTGGCTTTAACACATAAATTTATGACAGCGCGAATGTAGCATTATTAATAATAAAAAAAAAAAAAAAAAAAAACCAGAATTTGCGTGGGATTGCTACAATCTCACACCAAATAAAACTCGAAAACTGGACACAGTTTAACATGAAATCGAAATTAAAATTACATTTGCTTGAAGTACAAAAGAGTGCTGTTTGTTCTTCTAAGTACGATTGTATATCTTATCAATTTATTCAACACAATTAACAATTTGAAAGTAGAGAAGAATGTAATGAAAGATGCTAGAACCTTCAAAATGATATCCCAGAAGAGCTAATATAGAATGAACGCCCTTCAAAGTTTCAACATGTTCCAAACTGAAAATGACAAGCACAAAAATAAATTAAAGTGGCTAAGCTTAACACGAAATGTCGATTTTTCTACATTGTTTACTAATAAAAGTCGGGATCCGATTTTTATAAGCCAACAAAACAGTCATAAATGGCATCTTCAAGGCCACTTTAAAATGCTTCATTGTCTGTTTTTCACAAAGAACAGTAATATAAGGTGTTGATATGACCTAACACTAGCAATTTAGAGACAAAATGGGCATTTTGAATTTGGAAAAAAATGACTAATTGTGGCTTTAACACAAATTTATGACAGCGCGAATGTAGCATTATTAATAATGCTACGTTCGCGGTGTCTGGAATTTCTTGATGCCAGTAATTTACGTCATACAGGTTAAAGCAACTTAAATTTCTCTCACATACATTGATATTACATAGTGACGCTTGGTTAATTTTATGATATTTGGCCCACTGGTCTAAATAATTTTACTTCATTTGTATGTTACTCCCATTTTAGTTAAGAGAGGCCATAAAATTATTTGTATTGGCAAAGGATTAAAATAAAGAATAATTTTGACTTTATCACATATTCGGGCCATTCTTCGGTCACGTTTGTGACCTAAAAACCGGAAATTTGGATATTCAACCCAATACTGTTTTGCCAATATAACCAATCTGTTGTTACTTTTTGTATAATGAAAAACCTTTAGACCAAACCTAACCAAAAATAATGTTTCCACTTTCGCCAGATTGGTTATTTTGTCATGAGGGGCAAATAAAGTTCGGTCACGTTTGTGACTTCAGACAAAAAGGGATTTTTAGAATTCAAACTTCAACTGTAAAATTCTGTGAATATTTAAGTACTCACATTCTTATATTTATTTCAGAAAGACATTGGTACTTTGTCATTACAACAATGTTGGTAATTAAAAGTAACAAGCAAACTTTACTTGGTAATTAACAAATTTATATCACTAAGTACGGTCACGCGTGTGACATCTCCATTAACTTATAACACAAAATTGATGACCATTGTTATTGTGCGCCAAAAAATAAGTTTTAATAAAATCTTGGGTATTTTCATATTCTCTACTATTTCAAACACTATCATTACAATGTCATCAGTAATAACTTGCAAAGAGCAATGCTACTCCTAGTATGCTGATTTCCTGTGTTGAAATAGAGCAAGTCTGCTAAAGTTGGCAACTTCACCCCAAACTTTCAAAAGACACATGGAAATCAAGTTTTATTAAAATTAATTATTGTTTTCTTGTTTAAACTGATCATATTCATATTTTAACTGATAATAAAAGTTAACACTGCTACCTTCTTCAATATGACCAGAAATTTATGTCCTTCAAATACTAAAATGGTGAGTGTCGGTCACGTGTGTGACAGTAATTAATCCATCAATAATTGTTTTGAAAAAGGAAAGATATAAACCATTTATTTTGTATAACGGAAGGTACATATAAACTGGCTTTTGACATAAAACATGAACATTACTGAGACAGTGGTTTTCGAGTAATAAAAACTTCTTTGTATTTTGGTCACGTGTGTGACATACAAAGGTCAATTAAAATTCTCTGTTAATTACTTGTCTATTTCCTATAAATTTTTATTTTTTCAACATAATTTTGAAAATTAAAGTGCATGCAATACTTAGGCACTATTTCAAACAAAAATGAAAAGCTATTTAATACAAAACTAAAGAAGCAAAATGGTGTAATAATCTCACGTTTTTATCCCAAGATATTAAAGACGTTCATTTATGCAAATGAAGGTGTTTGAGTTTAACATATTGTTTAAAAATATCACGCAGGAAACTTGGAAGGATGATTATCGTGATGATGTAAAGATATTTGCAATACCATTAACTTCATTTTTTATCAAAAAGGTTTACTTTTTTGAAGAATGGCCCATTCCATTTCCAAGAGAGCGAAAATAAGGGCCACCAGCCACTCAAAGTACATTGACTCATTTGGCTACATAACATGGTGAAAAGTATTTCTTATTTCTATTGTCTCCTAAACAATTTATTTTCACTTTTTGAACAAATTTGTTTTTTAAGTATTTTTTATGATGTTCAAAATATGATTGATTTTATATGGATTGTTTTTTTTGAGAAATAGAGGGAACGGACATAGTTTTTCATGGTCCATTTATATGAAATAGTAAAAATGCGACGAACAGGAATGACGTGGTAGCATGAAATGGAGATACATGAATGCAGATTAGATGCAAACTGTACTAGAGTGAGTGCAAGTCAGGCCAAAATGCGAACAGTCGAAGTGAAATATTGTTTAACAGTTAAAAAAGATACTTTTTTAAGTTGTAATTCATATAAAGTATTAAAACTAACTGTCGTCGTTGCGTGATTGCACCTTTCTTTCTGTTACATGCAATTTCTTTTTTGACCAAGAAATATTTTTTTCTGAAATAAAAAATCGTTAAAGGCATGTTTCTCCAAACAATATTCAGTGCTATTTGCACTATTGTAAACAGCAATACGTTTCATTCTCGATTAAATTAAGTCGATTTACTCCGTTGAAGACTACGAGTGAACGAGAATTGCAAGGAAATTAAGCGTTCATTACTGCGGCTTATCACGTTCTAGGAAACCCCAAATACATGGTAAAGAATGAAATACAGGATAGCTTTCCAAATGAGTAATATATACTTTGAAAAGTTAAAACATTCTCGCCTATCACATTACATCGGCCACTAGACAAGCAGAATTTGCGTGGGATTGTTACAAACTCACACCAATAAACTCGGAAAGCTGGACACAGTTTAAATGAAATCAAAATTAAAATTAAATTGCTTAAAGTGAAAAAATAGTGCTTTGTTGTTATTTTAAGACAATTATATAATTTTATCAAGTTAATCAGCAAAATTAACAACTGGTAATAACAGGAAGAATGTAGTGAAAGATGCTTAAAATCTCAAAATTGATATCCCAGAAGAGTTTATATGAAATTGAAAAGCCAGAGAACATGTTCAAAACTGAAGTTAATAACAAGTTCAACAATAAATTTACTACATCAGTCACGTATATGGAAGCTAATAAATCTACATCGGTAAATTAATTGAAAGTAATGTTTGCCATACAACCAAGGATCAAATGCAAGTTTGTAATAACGATCTAGGAGAAACAAAAGAGTAAGTGGATATATTTAATTCCTTCATACATTGGGTAAGCATAAAGTGTTATACTGCTTTCCTTTGTAAGCAGTATTTCCTCACAAGTTAATTCCTGCATTGCCTGTCTTCTTTTTATATTTTTTTGCCTACTCTATATTTGATGTTTATGTATGTTATTCCATGGAAAGAAATGCACTAATCGGTGTGTTTGGCTGAGTAGCCCGTTTTTCTTTCCAGAGTTACTCTGTTTGTCTTTTGTATTTCATAAGTAACTCAAATAAGTATTATTATTATTATTATAACATCCTTGATACAAGTCGGAATAGCAATACTCAATTATCAGTTTTAGTACCAGCACAAGTCAGACGTTTTCACGTTTGTTATTGATAGCAATTTAAATAAGAATGTGTTTCAATGTTGGTGATACTCTTATATAGATCTCTTTACGAAGGCTACCAATGTATGCAGTCCAAAGTGCTATCCCTTCAGATCATAATGATGGAGTGCTAAGGGCACAATGTTATCACCATTTTAGACTTTTGAAAGCGAGACCTGTATCGTTTAAAGGGGCATTTCGTGATCAACAACCTCGTCCCCCCGACTTACCTGAAAAAAGTTGAGATTTTTATATCATCTGAACCGTTAGCCTTAGTAATCCATGTGTACCAAATATTACGTGAAAATTCGGTCGTATTTGTAAGAAATTCGCGATTTTGTATTTTCTGTCCGGAAACGGACAGAACGGACAGAAATCACAGCACAGTGGCCTATGGTACCGTGGGAAACAAAGAATTGCTCATAACACAAAACCGCAAGATCGGAATCAACACAAATTTTGTGATTAAGCTTTTCTCAAGGATATCTAGCGAACCATGAATAAAACTAAAGGTGCTGGAATCACGAAATGCACCTTTAATGATGTTATTGCACAAACAAATTTGATACGCCAACGAAATAACATTTATATGCATTTCATGGTCCCTTAACACAAATTTATGACAGCGTGAACGTAGCATTATTAATAATA